>RJWM01003033.1:77017-118850 GCA_004363535.1 Dasyprocta punctata | reverse complement strand
GTTTATTGATTAACCTTCTCTAAATCAAGCACTGCTTTCACTGCTGGTCCTACAGCCACATGGAAAAATAAAAACAAGGAAAACAAGAAAAATAATTACAGCAGACCCATATCCCTGCCCTCAGAAACTGCAAATTAATAATCAACATAAAGAAAATTATTTGCACAACGCTCACTGCCCTTCAAAGGTTTTGATATAGTACACATAAAATAATTTCAGTAAATGAAAATGCACAAACATGCATAAACCAAGACTACTCTGCTGAAACTAGACTCCAAGCTAAAAGACCAGCTAGAATTCAACTTGTCCATTGACTAGAAACACAGTGCCCCAGAAATATGTTTTGCTATTTTCATCCTTTGCAAATTAATCTGAGCCAGGGACTGGAGAAGAAACTTAATTTCCTTAGTAATTAATCTCTTTTTGAATTTTTCACTTTAAAAAACTCATGAGGAGTTTTCTTTCTTTGCTTTTGTTTTTGAAAGCTGTATAGCATGGGTGACTCTTGAAATACAATCACTCTCTAAAAAAATTTGAAAGAAACTGGAAGTGATTTTTTAAGGAAAATGATGTCATTTGAAATGTAGTTTACAGGGTAAAGGATGAAAATTCCCCCCCCAAGTCAATGAATGGTATGAACTTCAAAATTATGTATAAATTGACTTTTGGTAATAGAAATCTTTGTCAATGCATGTGTATTATCACCATGGAAGGTCAATAATAATGATGTGAAGAAAAACATTGTTTATTATCTATATTCTTTATTTGATACATACCTTTACTTTTAAATAATGTTATTTTATGGGGTTTTTTTTGTTGTTGTCGTTGTTTCATTTTTTGTTTTGTTTTTGTTTCTTTTGAGACAGGGTTTCACTATACAGTTCAGGCTGGCCTTGAGTTCACTTTGTAGACCATGCTGGTATCAAACGCACAACAATCCTCCTGCCTCAGCCTCCTTAGTGCTGGAATCACAGGCGTACATTACCACACATGGCTAGATAATATAATTTTAAAGTGCTTACACTATGCCTAGCTATTGTGCTATATACCATAGAAGAATTGTTTGTCTACACTCACATTTGAAATAATTAGCCTCATTTGGGAGATATGAAAGTCAAGTCACAGACTAAATAAATACCTTCATCAAAATTATGCAGTGAGGAAGGGCAGGACCAGAGCTCAAATTCAAGTCTGCTAAATTGCTTCCCACCTCTCACAGACATCACATTCCACCCCTTTGCTACAGATTTCAAAGGGTCCATGATTAGGGAGGCACACTGAGCAACGTCTCTTCCAAGTAATTCTCCTTTGCACCAAGGTTCAGAACTACTGTTTTAAGAAATCTCTTCATTAAAATAAAGATTGTAATAGAAAAAGTAATGTTTTTCCCACTAATAAGTGTTCCAAGTAAGTTTCATGTGTTCTACATAATATGAAATAAGAATGAAAATCAAAAAACATTATAATATGTATTCTCTTCATTTCTACTAGCCTGAGAGATTTTTTTATATTTTAATAGTTTAGTCCTTTTGATGTATGAATATATATCTATTTGCCTTGCTTTATATTCTCTATTAAGCCATTTTAATAATATTCTATGTAAAAGCTTACATCACAGATTTTGTATTTAATGTCCTATTATAAGTAGTTGAATATTATGTCATTAGTCCTTATAAAGCTTGCATTAGTCAGGATCTTCACTTTAGGTAAATAGAATTCGGCTCAAATCGGCTTTTGCAAAAATCGAAATATGTTGGGGAATGTAACACACTGGAAAACAACAGAATGAAGCTGGATTTAGTGACAAAACATTAAAATATTTTGCCTCTGTTTCTGTCTTACTATAATTCTGTTCTTCACTGTCTCTTTTCTCTTCTTGTCTTTCGATACCCATGCAGCTGGAACTATAGCTTTCTATCTAAAGAATGTATTGCACAAAGTAAAAATAAACTATGCTTATTCCAGTACTGAGGGTTGATCGGATCCTCAGTTGCCTGCTTTGTGTGGCATGGTGAGGGATAAAGAATGACAAAGACAAATTTGCAGGTAGTGTAGGGGGGAGCAGATAGGGCAAAAGACAAAGACCTCTTTAGACTGGTCCACTTTTATTAGCCAGTGAGACAGACAGTGAGGAGTAGTGTACTTTTCCTTGAACACCAACTTCAGTGAGAAGGAGATAGCAAAATGGGTAGAAAGTTTAGCATCATAAAAGAAACAAGATCCTTACCCATACCTGGGCACTTGATTTTTTGTGCTGTTCTCCCAGATACTATCCTGCCTCAGAAGCCCTGGAAACCTCTAGCTAGCCTCGAAGATTTGCCTTTTCCTGAAGCAAGTCAGCATTTTTACTGTGACTGGATTTTTGGGGCCAGTAGGTTGGACCCCTGCAATTCATACATATCATGTCTGGTCCCCAACATTCCTGGAAGAAAAAATCTTTTGGCACTTGTCCCCAGGTCATAGGCTCATCCCTGGAACAACTGGTATACAAACAAGGGTGAAGGCCTTTGACTGGCATAACCTGGACCCACGCCTCAGGCCAAGAGACGGCATGCTGTAATTGCCATCTTTACCAAATACAAAAGGAGTTAATGAAGGTTATCATGTATTTCAAAACATAAATTTTGCCAGAAATGAAATTGTTAATCCAACAAGTTTATGAGTTTAAGGTTCTGATGTTTTTCCTGATAGTTTTTTAAAAAAGATTTTACTAATTTACATTACTACAAATTCTATTTAAATGCACTGTTTTTAACAATATACCTGTCATCATTGACTCTTTTTTCATAGTTTAAAGCAAATCATCTCAATATATATATATATATATATATATATATATATATATATATAGATACTATAAAAGCAAATCTTAGTAGGGCAGAATTAATGTAATCATTTAAAGACTACATAGTTTAGTTGTTAAATTATTCCATGTATAATATATGTATATGAATGTTTGTCAACACTCTAAAATAAGATCGTTATCTATTAACATTATTTTATCTACCTTAAATAGCCAGTAGTTGTGTGGTAGAAAATCATTATCTCTAATTTTTTAAGTAATAATGTAGCAATCATAGTATATATTTTGGTAAAGTATGAATTATATGGCATAATATACATAGAGCATAAATATATTACAAAAAGGAAAGAAAAAACACACTTTGCTTAAAAAACGAGAAAAAGGATAGGAAGACTTAGCAAAATTCAAATATATTAAAGATATTTAAAGGTGTTCAACCTGTCAAAACAGAAGAAATGTATTCTTTTTTCTATTCTATCATTAAACTTTTCAGGTCTCTGTGTTACGCACTCTAACCCTGGAACTTGCAGAAAACAATACAATGAATAAATTTAAGGCTCAATTAGATCAAAAGTTGTATTCTAACCAATAAGAGTAATTAGAACTCTAGAAAACATAGAGAGTGCAGGAAAATTTGCTAGTCAAATTGTGAACATCAAATAAAAGGACTTTAAAATATACTGAAATGAGAATAAAAGAACAAAAGAAGGCTTTTTAAAAGGCTTTCACTCTCCAAATGTTTGCAATGCAAAAAAATAAGTAAATAATAATTATAATCAACTGAAATGCAGCAGTTGTTAAAAACTTCCATGCAATACATAAAAGGAGAAAAACCCTTAAGTGGAACTTACACATGAGCTTACAGTAATAGCGCACATAAATTACAACCAAATTGCATGATTTTTATACCCAATATATGTCAAAATTTAACTTGGTTATCACAAACACTGAAAAGGAACTCTAAATGATATAATGAAAATGCTATTGAATCCTTATAACCTTGGACATTTTAGTAAAACATTCATATATTTGTTAAACATTCACATATGGAGCTATCTTAAAGCTAAGATTAAAGATGGTGAACAATCATCAATGTAAAGAGGGATGCCAGAATGAGATTTTGAAATCTGTAAGAAAGCATTGCTGGTCACAAGAAACTTTAAAGTATAACAATTGCTGCTTATTCATAAATGATATGTTCCAAGACTCCTGATGCATGCCTGAAATTACAAATCATACTGAACCCTATATACACTCTTTTTTTTCCTATGCATATATTCCTATCACAAAATTTAATTTATAAATTAGGCACAATAAGAGATTTAAAACAATAATAATTATAAAATATAAGTCAGAGCATACTGAATAAAAGTTAAGTAAACAAGTCTCTCACTAGCTATTTCTTACTGGACTATACTCATACTGCTTTGAGATAAGGTAAGATGATATGCCTACACGACGAAATTAAGTAAGATGCATGATACAGTCATTGTGACATAGCATTAGGCTACTAACTAAGAGCAAGTTGACTGTAATCACTGCCATATCATACTAGTCAAATTGATAACATGGAAGGCTACTAAGTGATAGACAGAGGTGGATGCTCTGGACAAAGGAATGATTCATATTGTACTCAAAACAGCGTGTGAGAGTTTAAGACATGCTCGTACTGCTTAGAATGGCACTTCTTTAGAAATTACAAACTGTTTATTTCTAGAATATGCCTTTTAATTTTTGGGCCACAGTTGACTGAGGCTAAGGGAAACCTCAGAGAGCAAATTCTGGATAAACGGGGAATGTTGTATATAGTTGCGTTAAAGTTGGATATAGGTCATCCATCATAGGGTATCATCCAGTGAAAAGCATCAACTTGAGGAGAGGGAGAAAGCAACACGAATATAGTCTGGCTGCAGTTAAAGCTATCCCATGTCATGCATGCTCTAAGCTTGACTGCCCCAACTCCCCACCCGAAAAGAAGGAAGAGAAATAAGAGATGGAAGAAAAGGGGCTGGTGGGAGAGGAAAGCGAGAAAAGACCATGATTTGTGCTGAAATAGTTGAAATAGTGAATTATATAATAATACTCATTAAAATATTAAAAATTCATCCACAAAGTTTAGTAAAAAATAAAAATATCAAAAGGCATATACTGATTCTGACAACTATATATAATAATTTCCTGATTGAAGAAACAGCTATCAATTTATAGAATCTTTTAATATGGATAAAACAAAGCATCGCATTGATAATACATAACTTCAACAAGATGAAGTGTTACTAACATTTAAAATCAATCAGCTTTAACAGTCCTGAATTATAAGGCAGAAATTACAAAATTAAGTCACACATTTCCTACCTATAAATTGTCATTACACACTCTAGGGACACTGCACAGATGGGACAGTATGTACTCCAGTCATTTAACATTATATAATCAGATCCTCCCTGAACTGTGACTTTCACTTAAACAAAGTATCTTGACTCTGTTTCCAGTTATGGGAAAAGCAAAGGACAGAACTGTTCTAGATACAGTGGTGGGGAACCTATGGCACATGTGCCGCAGTGTGCTGTTTTAATCACTGAAAGCTCTAAAAGGTTTGCCATCACTGTTCTAGCAGGTCTTTGAACAGAATTCCCTTTAAAAAACTGTATTTCCATGGAATACATTTTGCATTATTTAAAAAAATTTCTTATTTGTTTATTTTTGGTACATTTTTAGTACATAACTTTTATCATGGGGAGATACAGATACAGATACAGATTTCTCTATCTCTCTGTCTCTGTATCTATTCCTAGTCACATCCTTGTCATTTAAACTTCTGCGTAGCTTTTCTTATTGTCTCAAACAATCATCTCAAGAAACATTCACTGATTTTTCAAATGTGATTTCAGTAAAGTGGAGGAGTCAAAACTTTCCTGTATGGGACTGAAAAACAAGGAAAGGTGAGGTGAGATGTAGAAGAAGCAAAACAAAACAAAATGAAAAAAAAAAAAAAAAACACACAGCAAGTTCAGATGATTTCATGGATTTCACCACAAAGAAAAAAAAATGGGATTATATATGGAAGGGATCAGTGGGCCCAGAATTGAATTCTTTTCAACATAGAAGCAATTTTTTCCTATTTGTATGTTGATGGGATTAGAGGAGGAATCATTGGTGGGATAAGTACCAGAGACAGTAGAAGTTCATGAATAAATATATACCAAAACAATAAAGCAAAATACATCTTTATTCTGACAGGCCCTGAAATCATGATATAAAAACATGAGGGACACTACAAAAGCTCTAAACAAAATGCTGTAGAGGGTACATTTTAGTCAACGAGAGATGGAGAAAGTGCTGGGTAACATTTTCCTAACCAAAGAGAAGTATGAAGCGCAGTTTGGGGTTCTGAGAGAGGGAAATAGGTTAGTTTGCCAGTGACGGACAGTACTCCAAGCAAAGGTGGTGTAAGGGACAGGAGTGTCCCAAGAGGGATGGAACACTTACTCTGAAAACTGGTATTGCCAATGTAGAGCACACAAAGTCTACAGCAGATGATGCATTGAGAATTGATAGCAGCAATAGTAACATCTGGTATGCTATGGCAGAGGAGGGTGAATATATGTAGTAGTAATGTGATTTAAACTGATAGATACTCTAATAGTGCCGAGTTGATCACTACCTACTGAATTCATGAATGGAAACATCACATTTCCCCCCCATTAATATGTATATTATGTATCAATAAAAAAGTTACAGGGCTGGGGATTTAGCTTAGTGGCTTAAGCACTTACCTGGTAAGTAATCCTGGGCAACAAGAGTGAAGCAACACACATCACAATCCCAAATCTCAAGTTACATCACGAAACTACTGTGAGCAAAACAGTACGGTGCTGGCACAAGAACAGACATCTGGATCAATGGAACAGAACTGAGGTAACAATAATAACCTCAGGAATCTTCACCCATTTGATCTCTGACAAATGGGTCAAAAATATGCTTGAGAAAAGTTAGCCTATTTAAAAAACGGTGCAGGGAAAACTGGCTATTCACCTGCAGAAGAATGAATCTAGACCATATCTTTCACATAATATTAAAATCAAACCAAAATAAATAAGAGACCTAGATATGAAATCAGAAACACTGAATCTGCTGGAAGATAACACAAAACTCTTGAATACATGAGGAAAAACAAGGACTGCCTAAAGAGAAGTCAATTGCATAAGAAATAACACCAAGAAACAACACATGGGATTACATCAAATTAAAAAGTTTTTGCACAGCCAAAGATACAGCCAACAGAGTGAAAAGACAACCTACAAAATGGGAAAAAATATTTTTGCCTGCTAACCATAAGACAGAAGCATAACATCTAAAATATATGAAGAATGCAAAAAAATAGATCCTTCAGAATAAAACACCCAATTTAAAACGTGTGCAATTCAAATGAATATACTGCTCAGAAATGGCCAGTAAGTACATGAAAAAATGACCAGCCTTTTTCGTCATTAGAGAAATGCAAGTCAAAAAACTACTGAAGCTTCACATTACTCTAGTATGACTGTCTGGCATCAAGGTCTCAAAAAACAGCAAATGAAGGCGAGATTGTGTGGGGAAAAAAAAGGAACACTTCTGCACTGTTGGTGGGAATATAAATTAATAAAACAACTATGGGAGTCACTATCACAATTCCTCAAAAAGCTACAACTAAAATTTTCACTTGACCCAGCTAGTCCCAGATGAGTCCCTAAAGAGTTAAAAACATCATATTACGGTATTACATGAATAACCATGTTTACAGTAACACAGTTTACAGTATGGAAATCCTGGAAATGGTTTATATGCCCAACTACAGATGTATGGATAAAAAATATGGTATATATTCACAATGGAGTACTACTCTGTTATGAAGGATAGATTTCAGCTATTTGTAGGTAAATGAATATACCAAGAGCCCATGATGCTACGTAAAATTAATCAGAAAGAGGTTTAATATCACATGATTTCTCTTATATGAGAAACCCAGAGTGTAAAAAATTTGAAGAGTCAAATAAATGATGGATGATAAGAAAATAGAAAGTAGAATTTGTAGAAATTGGAAAGGAATGGGGAGAGACGTGCTGGAATAGAAAGTAAAAATGATAAAGATTTAGAATGTATGTGTAAAATTCCCCATGGAGAATGTGTTCAGTATGCATTGCAAACATGTACTAATAAAAATTGTGCACAATTTTAAACACTTTAATTTTACTTTATGTAACACATGGAGGGAGGGGAGGGAGGGGAGGGAAAGAGAACTAGCAAAGGAAATAAGATACATGTTATGTTTATGTACCAACTTCGCTGAAGGAATGTGAACAGTATGTACTCCAAACATACGGTAATAAAAATAAAGGAAGTAATCCTTTCAAGAGTTCTAAGAGAACTCTAAGTTCATAAATGAGGCACTTTACTGTTTATTGAGTGCTTATAGTATAAAGGGTATGCTGCTAGTAGCTGCCTTACATGAACCTAGGATTACACATCGCTACTAACCATGCCAGCCCACTGTGTGATTGTTTAAAAGACCCACATCCCTCCCCTCTCTAACACCAACAATGACTGACATACTTCATTCCTTTTGGGCATAGAGACAGTTTCATATGAGTGGATTGTAGGGGGTGAACCTCAGGAATCTTACAGAAGTGTGAAACAAGTATTATTCTGAGTACAATACAAAGTTATACTGTAACACCCTTTGGTGGTATCTTAGCCTTTTTTTTTTTTTTTTTTTTTTTTTTTTTTTTTTTTTTTTTTTTTTTTTTTTTTTTTTTTATCTGCCTGTCTTGTTTGTGTTTGAGGTTCTTTTGTTTCTTTGTTTTGTTTTTCTGTTTTAACCAAGAGAGAAGTCTATTTTGGTAAAAAGTTACTATTGAGGTGTTTTTTTTTTTTTTTTCCTTTTGCATAGTATCTTGCAACTGAAAGGAGGTACGACTGTGAGAGAACATAAGAAGCCCATAACATAAGAAGACAAGGTGGGTGACATTTTTGTAGCTGTAGGTGCCACACTCTACTGTAGTAGCCACACCATGTGGTCTGAATGTGACTGGCATGTAGAGCTCACTATTCCTGTGTAGGGACTTCTGCTACTCTTGATTTTTAGAAAATATATAGTACACTTCTCAAAAAAGGAAAGAAAATGTTTCAAAGTTTTATAAAAAGTAACTAGAATTCTCCTCTAACTCAACCTGTCATTACCATTTTTGCATAGTATTTCATGTGTTAAAAAATTCTTGCACAAAAACGTTTTTATTACTTACCATAAACACCAATTTTCATATAAAAAATTTCAAATGGTATTATTGTGCCTTTTTTTTTTCATGGCACCAGGGATTAAACTCACAGCCTCGTGCCTGCCAGACAGACACTTAAGTTACTGAGCCAGACTCCCGGTCCTGGTATTTTGAGGCAGGGTCGCACTATGTAGCTCAGGCCGGCCTTGCGCTCCTGTTGTAGCCCAAGCCAGCCTCGAACTCACAACGCTCCTCCTACCTCAGCCTCCGGAGTGCTGTATTTTGTTTTTATTTTTTGACTTTGCGCACCTTGTCTCACATCATTTTCTATCTCCAAACTCCTAATTTTTAAGAACAATAGTGCTTACTATGGAAAATCTGTATATTATTAGTTTCCTGTCCTGGATATTTTCACTGTTTATGATGTGTCCGACACCTAAGAGTACAATGAACATATTTCTTTATATACTTTAACTGTGTCCATGATTATATCTGTAGGTTCAACTCCTAGAAATAGGATTTTGAGATCAAAGAGGGAAAGCCCTGTCATGAATAAGACAGCTACTTCCTGTGGTTTATCTATTTTTAAAGCACAGTGCTGTTATTAAAGTAGATGCCTCTTATGACTCCAAATGGTAGTTAGAAAACATCACCTTTGCTTGCAATTATTTCCACAGGGGCCTTCAAAATATATCTATAAATGCATCTATTAAATCTAAAAATAGCCCCATTTTACCAATTCCTTACCTGGGAGGAGCCCTTGTTATGGCTCAGAGGACTACAGAGGCTAGGAAGAAAGACTGCTGAATTAAAAAAAAAAAAAAGTAAGCATTAACTCAAATAAAGATCTAATTTCTATGGTTTTGAAGAAAATGACCCCAGGTGAAACCCAAACCTTACTTCCATTGGTACCTGAAATTTATCTTTTCCTTTGACAACAAAAATGCTTTTAGGATACAAACAAGATATTCTAATTCACTATTCAAGCAACCATTTACCTGGTGTCCGATAAGCCAGCCTCAGTTTCAAAAGGAAATTAATGGCAAACTTCAATTTGAGGCAAGTCAAAGCTACAAATATATTACGGAATTCATTTCAAAAATGACACAAAATTAAAATGAAATAAGCCCTAAAATTTGAGAACCAAATTGAGCACAGTAAATTTTAGTTATGGGAGAAAATGAAACATCCTATGATAAGATCAGGACAGATATGGTGTAATAAAAACATGAAGTGTGATACACAAGGTCAGAAGGACTGATATAAAATGTAAAGTGAACACAGAGGCTGCCTCGTCCTAGTCACTCAAAGTATTTGACTGCTACAGAAGAATTAAATTTCACATAAAGCTGAATATTAAATGAGCTGAATTTGCAATACATCATACTTAAATCTGTCTTGGTGTTCCTCAAAAGTATGTTACTTTTTTTTCTTCCTAGAAATATGTGAGATCTAGGCCAAGGTTAAATTTTTTAGAAAATAAGAACATGGACATCATGAAATTTCAACAGTGGCATTGTGTGTATATATATTGGGAAAATAAGGAGAAGGTATGGTTTTGGGGAACAGTAAAATACAGCTAAGAATCCAGCAGAAAATTATCTTGTAAAACACTATGACTTACTGTGACCCTGAACCTTGAAATTACTAAGGCAAAACCCACAGGAAGAAAAATTGCCAAAAGCATACTGACACTGAACCAGAGAGCAGTGTGACATTTATTCTGCGCATTCCTTTGGCTTATTCACGTAGCCCTTCAAAAAACAATAAGATACCTTTATTTATTTATTTATTTTTGAAATCCATTTTCATGGTACTACAAAGTTCCCTAGAAAGACAAATATTTTTTCACTTCATCATAGCAGGGTTTCAACTCTGTTTTTGCTACTTGCTCACAACCAGGAACAATTTCCAGAGTCTACTGAGCCTCTGTTTCCTCATCTGTGAAATGCAGATGAGTCTTGCTATAAAAATCAACCAAGATGAAATATAGAAAATGATAACACAATATTAATGATTCAGTAACTTTCAAAAACTTTACTTCCTTTTCCCCTGCCATTCCTTAACTTCTAGTGGTAGTAAAAAATATGAGCTGATCTTAACTCTAAATCAGTTTCTATGAGATTCAATGAAAACGAGGAAAGAAGCTAGAAACAATAGCTTAAGGTTTTTAAAAAAGTTTAGTTTTCCTCTTATACATTTTATAGCACTTGCCTTTCATCTTACAATACTTATGTATTTGTTTGCCTGAAAAAAATTTACTAAAGAAGAAATACAAAAATGGATGATAAAGTCACTGACACTCAAAACTCAGTAGGATAAATAGCCTTGATAACTAGGCCATTTTTCTTCTAGGAGTTTTGCTAAGTCATTATCTTCTTTTAACTCTATAGTACTGATCTAGTTAAACACTCCCCTGTGTAGGGAGATGAAGTGTGTTGGTTACTTTTCTCATGTTGCTGAGACAAAACACCCAATGCACAAAATTAAGGAAGAAAAGATTTATTCAGCTCACAGTTTGTGGAGGTTTCAGTCCATAACCAGCTGGCTCCAAGGCAGGGTGGTGTGGCAGAGGGACAACAGTTTATGGCAGCAGAAGACAGCAAAAGCCACAAGAGCAAAAGGGAGAAGCATGAAGAGAATACTCTTTCTGTTCCTTATATCGTATGTAGGCTACCACCCTAGTGTGTGTGTAGCACTCACACTCACAATCCCAGAATTGGACCTTGAATCAATCACAAATTCTAGAAGCCTGTCCCCATGACTACATGAGGGTTTGGTGGGACATCCAGACACAAGGTTTCTCAGTCACACAATTCCAATAGGCCCATCCCACAGTATTCAATGGTTTCTCTAGGGATCCATTCACATATACTACAACCCAATATGCAAAGAGATATTTCTGCCCCTGTTAAAGATGGCTAGAGTCAAAAAGTAGCTGGTACAATGGAGCAGAAGTAAAAAGTAAACAATTTCAGCTGCCCAAGTGGGTGGTGTAAAAGAGAAAAAAAGCAGGGAAGAGAATTACATAACAGGAATATTTGTGGGTGTCCCAATTGGAGAAGAACATTTGGTAGTACATAAGTCCATGGGAAAAGGAATTCTTGACTTGCAAACAGTTCTTAATCTGGGAGGATGCTGCTTTGGAGGAGGAGGCAGAGGGTAGTTACATCAAAGCGGAGATCATGTGTGTAGAGGCTGAGTTTTTGGGTTTGACCCTGTGTTTGATAAGGCAAAAGTACATTTCCCGCAAATGAACATCCGACTAAAACATTGGGCATCATGGCTTACCTTGAGTGTTAAACTACAGTCTGCAGGTTAAATGAGAATAAAAATCAAACAATCAGAATGTGGGTGGCATTAGCAGGATTTGGAATGATTCTGAGGTAACCAGAAAGTGTGACACAGCTCTATCCACACCAACTCAAAAAGTATTAGCTCTAACCCTGAATGTCAGCAGGACTAAAAACTCTGGACAAGTGACATGGCTCAGGGGCACAGGGTAGGAAGAAGCATAAATACTTCTTTTTAAATCAGGCCCTAGCTTCAAAAGAGAAACAGCAATATTAGAGTAGAGCAGTTGGGGACAAAGTTCAGGGAAGTATATTCCAACAATCTGAACAATTAGACTATGTTCTAGATTAGGTATTAAATTTTTACTGAAAATCTGCAAGTAGAGTTGCAGGAAGGAAGAGGATAAAACCAGTACATGAAGTATGTTTATCTCTTTTATGTCTGAGCAGGAATTTTATAAAAGACTCTACAATTGACACCTATATGATGCCAAGAGCTCACAAAACATCTCCCAAAGCATTTTGGTTTTAGAACAAGATTCTCAAACTGGAAGACGTGAATTTTAGCAGGAGGACTGGAACTTCATAAAGTAAGAGAATCAAGAAGAAAGATAAATGTCCAACATGAGTTTTAACAATCTTGAAATGATAGAAAAATGATCAAGGTCTTATCTTCCTGTATATAAAAATATGTCACCAAGCTACAGGAATTATTACAGCATAGTACTGAAGTGGAAAAGACAGGTCTGTAAACAGAGAACAGTCCTCAAATAGATTTAGGTAGATACAGATGGATATTATATATTCATCGAATGTTTACATATACATATATATATAACATGAATTTCTTATGTGAAAAATATACAGTTCAAAATCAAAAGGTAGAGAATGAATAATTCAATTCAGTGAGTATCTGCAGAGATTATCATTTTGTAGGGAAAAATGTTAGATTCCTATTTTCCAAGCCCTACTTCACATGCATGCATTCACTTAACATACATGTATTTCCAAATGAACACATGATCAGAAGGTAGCAAATTAAACATACGATATTTATAAAATATATATTATTTGGAGAATTCTACCTCTTCAGAAATAAAATAAAAATAAGAAGTGGTAGAGGAATTACCAAAATTGTTTAATGAAAAGAATTTAAACTTGTATATGTCTGGGGTTTTTTGTGGGGGTTACCAGGGATCAAACTCCTGACCTCACACTTGCTAGGCAGGCGCTTATCCCACTAAGCTAAATCCGTGGCCCAAAACTTGCATAAGTAAAATGACATCATAAACAATGTCGAGACAAAGTGGACAATTCCTTATGTAAAAATTTATATGCCTTATGATATAAACCATTAGTTGAACTATACATTATTATACCTTTGATTAATACCAGGAAATTTGGTAGCAGCTATAAACATATTAATTGATAGTGCATAAGGTACCTCACAACCACTGCAACAATATAATATTTTGAGGTAGAAGCAAAAATATTCAAAAGTACTCATGAGAACTAAGGATTTGCATTGGTAGGGGCTAAATTGTTTTTACTCTACAGGTTTGCATACTGAATTAAACGTTTCTTAGCAATCATTGAGTGTATTTCTCACATTTATCATGTGAAAATAAAACCCTAACCATGCAAACAGAAATACACAAAGTCATGATGTGAAGTAGTGTTTCACAAGAGAAATCATGTTTCTCCATCACTTATAAAAATTGAGGTAGTTCTCTATGCTTCCATGTGGACAGAGTTCAGTAATATATTCCTACATTAATGTGGCCAGTTACCGAAAGATACATGTAGTATAAACAACTGTCATTAAAACAAGAGTACAAAAGCACTTTATATAAGTGCATTTGAGTGTTTATATGTATGTGGATGTAAGTGTTGTGTGTGTACATGTATATAAATAGTAGACCAATATACACAAAGTTTTCAACAGTGGTAATACTGGGAGTGTAAAAATGGACAGGAGAAATTTCTACTTTGATCCTGATTTCTTCGTTACTTTGATTGTTTCTCTTTTAAAAAATAATTTAAATCATTTCTAAGATTAAAAGAGGCTTTCAGTTTCTGTTTCTATTTTTCTTCAGGACCCAACTTCTTTTTCCACCTTGCAGTGTTCTCTGGTACACTCAGCAGAGAAGTAATATTATTATTATTATTTGTGGAACACTTACATATTTCACAGAGATAATCCCATTATTTACTTCTAAATAATTCTAATGTATTCTTGGTTACTAGAAAAATAAATGCTTTCCCTGATTTCAGAATTGTTTCATACAAAATTATTTCAAATAAAATTTACACTATTGTGCAAAGAAAATAACTCAATAAAATTTTCCCAAAGACACAGATAAAGTAGTCGTATATCCTATAGGTTAAAGTGTCACCTACCATTGGCTCTATTTTCCCCTTAGAATTTCTATATTTTTACATAATTCTCCTCCACAACTTTGGAAAAATCCCTTAAACTTTCTTTCCCCCATCAATTTCCTGGTCAGTCTCCAGCATGCAGTAGGTGCTGAGGAAATGCATGTAATATATGAATCAAAGAAGAACATGTCAACCTTATTTTGACCTCTGTGCCATACAGTTCACGTGGTTTTGTACATCTAGGATGGCTAGACTCATCTTTCTCTCTAGTTACCAGTGGTTTTTATATCGTTACCTAGCAAATAATCACAAATGAAGTGGCTTTAAACAATGCACATTTATCATCTCAGTTTCTATGGGTCAGAGGTTCAGGCCTAGCTTTGCTGGATTCTCTGTTTAGAGTTTCCACAATCTTGCACTTAAGGTGTCATCTGGACCGCAGTCCATTCTAGAGCTCAGATTTCTCCCACAAGTTCTTGCAGCCATTGGAAGAATTCAGTGTTTTGTAGCCTCAGAACCAAGGTTTCCATTTTCTTCCTGGCTGTCACGTGGAGACTGCTCTCAGTTCTCACAGGCCCCTGCTGTCCTCTGTTACAAATTCCCTCATGGGCCACCTAATAATGGGGCAGCTCACTTCAAAGGCAGCAATCCAGGGTCACTCATCTTTCTGCACAGTTCTCAGAGTCATATGGCAATAACCGCTCACTGTATGTGCACCTATTTCTTTACTAGAACCTTCCTTATCTGCACTTTCACTTACTGTGGTGGTTGTTCATGGTCAACTGTGAACCAAATCTACCAAACAATTCTAAAGTCTTTTTTTGGTTTCTTTGCTTTGTTTTTCATTTTATTTTTATTAGTACATGTTTGCAGTCCATGCATTTTACAATCATCTTGGAATGTTGGTAAAAGTACATAATACAGTTCCCCTCTCCCCATCTCTTCCTCCAATTCTCTTTCCCCCATTTTATTCTTGCTGATACTATTAAACTTAGTTCTTGCTTATGCATATAATGTTCACATTCATTCAGGTCATTACGATCCTGCACATGACTTACCTTTATTCTACCTATTTCCCCATCTCCTCTCCATCTCAAACGTTTTAAATTGAGCACTATTCTGAGTAACGTGATGAACTCTCATGTCATCCCTCTCTGTTGTGCCTAGGATGTGAATCAAAGTTTTGCCTAGCTTATTCACACTGCATATACTGTATATCCATTTATCACTTAGTAACTGTGTCAGTGTCAGATGTGCTGCATCATGGTGCTTCTGTTCAAATAACTTGTGTTTTACTTAGTAATGGATAAAATCATAAATGCCATGATGCTGGCAAGCTAGATATGCCAAAAAGAAGCCAAAAGTGTTTTCTTAAATGAAAAGGAAAACCTTTTCAATTTAAGAGAAAAACAAATTGCATGCTGAAGTTACTGAGATCCACAGGAAGAATGAATGTTCCATCTATGCAACTATAAAAAAGGCTAAGACAAAATTATAAATTTTGCAGTTACACCTCAAACTGTAGAAGTTATAGCCACAGTGTGTGATAAGTGCTTAAGACAATGAAAGCATTACATTGTTTGGTGGAAGAGATGAACAGAATGTATGTTCGGAATGATGGAGACGTGCAGCACTAGAAAACAGTGAGCCCATACAAAGACATCAGCAGAGGATTTCGTGGGCCTTCATTTCAGACCACAAAGTTCATATCTTAATAAAGTCTGTGGTCTGCGCTTCATGGTTCCAGTCTTTGCAAACAACACTTCCCCTGACACACATTGCTCCTTGACCCTTTTGCCTCACAGAGTTCTCTAGAAATCCTCAAAGCATAAGCCAAGTATTTTCTCTATTTGAAATATTTTGAAAGCAATTAAATATCTAACATTTCACATGGTAAATATGTCAGGCTAAAAATAATTTATTATTTTTGTTTAGGTGAGAAATTACTAAAATAACATTTCCAAAATTTGAATAAAATGGCATACAAAATAGGAAACTTTTGTTAAATAAGGCAAAGTATAATGAAGTAAGATAAGCCTATAACATTTTGTTTTAGTAAATAAAAATAGTTGTGGTTTAAAATTATTTTGATGTTAGTGTTAATTTTTCCAAATATGAGGTTAAAAGCAACTATAATTTTGTAGATAAATGTGTGGAGCCCAAAAATTACTAAAGAGATGTGTGTTACTACACTTAACTTTGATCTGAACAGATAAATGATTCTGCATGCTGTGTTAGTTTCCAAGGCACATAGATTCTGACAAAATTCACATCAGTCCTTGATGCTAAGGAAGCTCCTCTAAACGCTGATGCTATGAAGCACAAGAATTTTAATAACTGAAACAGAGGAGAGGCCAAAAACTCATTACAATAGGACCAGTGATGACAAGACCTATGCGATTTGACAAAGTTAAGGGAAGTCTCTTGTTGTTTCACTATTCTCTTCAACAGCACTGAGATTTAATTACAAGTTTTTAATACATGCACAAAATCTACATGCTTATAACTTCATAGACTTGAAAAATATGGGGTTATTCATTTATTAACTTTCCAGCATGAGGCTGTTTTGGTACATTGATGGATTTCAGAAAGTCAGACGGGGAGGTTTAGTATTCTGATGATTCCCAAACACTAGCTATTAGTGACTAGAGTTTATTTAAAGCTAAGAAAGATAAAGAGGTGAGTTATGAACAAATTAGGATTCTTTGCCCAAGGAACTACATGGATGAAATAATTGCTATTCTACCATTCTATGGTTTATACAGTGTTTCTCTTGTTAGCATCATTATTCAGTATTTCAAATGCTAATTTTTTCATGCTTAGAATAACTATAGCAGCATGTTTTCCTCTATGACTGAGAAGAAAAACCTTTTAAATATGCTACAAAGCTGCAGCTAAATATTCCTGTGTAGTTTGAGATGCTCTTTGCTGATCAGGAAATCCATATATGTAGGTCAAAACAGTGGCATTAAATTGTGTACTTATACGATTCCTTGTTTGTGTGTTTAGTCTATTTCATTCAACACACTATAAACAGTACTAATTCTGTATCATTGTAATTTAAAAGGCAAACTTTCAAGTCAATGTTTTATTTTAATTAAATATAAAAAGGTTTTAAATGAAACAGCTAAAATAGATATTTTCTTTGAATGGACTATTTATACAATTCCCAATGAATCTATTTTCTCTGTTCCAATATCCAAACCTCAGCAAAAATCAACAATATAACTGATTCAATAAATAAACTACTAAAATATCAAAAAAACAAAATGAATCATGGAGTTCTTGGACATTATCGCATACCTAAAAATGTCACCATTCTCATCCCAGTCACACAGATTTTAAGGGGAACTGCACATCTTCCTGATGACATAAGGGGAGGTGCATAGTTTATATCTTTTGACACAGTCAATCCTTGACTTCAGTTACAGGGGTGAAGTGACCGTTAACAAAAGATGAGCTAGGTAGAGACAAGCAGCATCTAAAGAAAAGAGACTGACTGATCTGATCATTATCCCAAGAATTTAAGCTCAGAAATAGAAAGAAATCAGGACAATTAATCATATGGAAAGAACACAAAGCAGGAAGAATAGATAACACTTCTGATAAGAGAAGGCAAAAAAAAAAAAGACAATATTCTGGAGTAGGCAAAATAAATAGGTAGCATATTAAGAAGCTAGAGGGATTGTGAAGAAAGTAACTTTTTTTCTGGAATTGCTACAGATTCCCATCTATGTGAACATGAATATTTTGTTATTCCTTTGAAATATCTGGCATATTTTAGTTTCTAACTATAGAGCAATGACAGCAGCCAAAATTGTTTTGTTACAAATATCCTGGTGTGATAGGAACGATTAAATAACTTGGGCAACATAAACAGTAACCAGACTGATTGAATGGTGAACGTAAAATCCAATAGTTGGAGAACCAGTGGCCTAGCTACAACATTTACTTTGTGTATAAGTTTTTCACTGATAGGACAAAATCTGCTAACACAAAGTAATGCATCTAACACCTACAATTTAAAGGAAATATTTAATTCAACTGACAGTTCCAGGTGATTCAGTCCATGCCTAGCTAACTGTGAGGCAAGAATGTACTGGCAGAAAGGTGTGGCCAAACAAGGCAGTTCAGCTGATGGCAGTTGGAAAACAGAATAAGGAAAATGTCAGAAAGAAGTAAGCCAAGGATCGCATAGAGATCCGAAGGTAAATTCCTTCATGGCCAAGCCATACAAACCCAGACGTGTGATTCACTAATTCCCTAGATAGCTCTCAAGCAAATCAAGTTGACAGTTTTATGATAAATCACCACAATCTGCTAACACTAAATAATGCATTCACCTCTAATTCAGAGCTGGTGAAATAAACCTGCTCTGATTTTGCCTTTGCTGACCAGTGCAGGAGATGTAGATTGAAGTGTTCAAAATTTGCAGGAGGATTCAAATATAGGTCTTTTTGACTTTAGCCTTAGTTAGAACTAAATTTTAAAAAATCAGTTCATGGTATTTAATTTTTTGATGGTATCTATTGAATGCTTATATAGTACCTAGCTCATTTTTGTCAACTGTTACTTCAAATCTGTAGCTGAAGCCAAGGGGTGGCTATATTTCAAGGTATAAAACATGCCCCTCCCCTCATGTCATTTTTATTATACTGTCACCCACCATAAGATAAGTCAGCCTTCCATATCCACAAGTGTTGCATCCAGGGATTTCACAGACCATAGATAGAAAATAATTAGGAAAACATTTATGTATCCACTGACCATTGAGACAGAGAATGTGCACAAGATTATATCCAAATACTATGCCATTTTATATAGAATTTTGGTATCCACTATGAACCCTGGAGCCAACCCCCTGGAGATCCCCAGGTATAACTGTACTTGGAATGTGGCTTTCAAAGTCTTAGAGAAAGTCATGATTTCTGATATCATCACTACGGCATTCATATAGGGATCTCAGAGAAATCTTTTTTGTGTTATTTGTATGCTTTTTCTCAGAAGTCAATATTAACAGCCAAGTGCATACTGAATCTAGCTTGGCATTGTAGCTTTCTGTAGACTGGAACTCATAGATTGTGGGACATACTGTTAAGACATAATGTGACAAAAAGTGACAGATGCCACTGAGCAGTCTCAGGAACGAGCATCATCGGAGACTTTAAATCATCTAGAATACTTGAATAGTGAGTCCAGAGAGTGCAATAAGAAGCGTAGAGCACAGAGTGAAGAGGCTGCAAGGTGACAGTCAACCATAAGCAAAAAGCTGAGTCTTTTTGTATTTATCATTATAAACATTTCATATTCTAATATGAAAAATGTGTTCCTATGCTTTTATGAATTAATGCAGAAAGCCTTCAATAGTTAACACAAATACTTTTAGAAGGCAAGTATATTTTTTTGATAATTTCTTCAGTACTGACCAAAAAATAGAAATTTACTCAGATGAACATGTAATAATGTTCCAGTGAATAATCATATGTTTAAAGATTATTAAGAAAAAGGTAATAATTCTATTTTCCTTCCATTTTAACAATCCGTAGTCACTGCACATATTCAACCAGACAAGTATAAGATGAACTCTTTCTATCTCTACCAGAGTGCACAGCACAACACAGAAATAGCAACTTAAGCCAGGTCTGAATCTAAAAGCCTACATCTGACCCACTGTGCCCACTCATAGCTGCCCTTACGTAGGCATAATAAATAGAAATTGTTCATTTACTTCTTCCTTCAACAGCTAAGTGAGTCACTTTTTTGCCCCACAAGCAACAACAGGTACCAAGGTTTAGAGCAATAAAAATTACCAGGTAAGTAACTAGATAGGAATCACAATGAAATAATCTGAAACTCTACAATAAAATCTCTGCTTTCTTAAATCATCCAAATCAGGGTGATTTTATCAGGGTTTTTGGAAATAAGTATATTCTCTGTTTCACGCCAAGTATCTTTTTTTTTTTTTTTGTACAAGATGCTCGACTAGGTTACAGATGTCGTGTGCCAGTTATCTTTAAAGTCAGTTCCTGTAACAAAAGCCCTGAGATAATTAACTTTTCAAAGAGAAAAGGTTTATTTTACTACAGTTTTGGAAGTTTCAGTCCATGATTATTTGGTACTGTTGCTTTTAGCTCAAAGCAGCACAACATGGCAGGCAGAGAACAAGAGAAATAAGAAGGGGGGTCAAGATTCCACAGTCATTTTTAAGGCCATGCTGCCAGTGACCTGACCTCACCTCTTAAAGCTTCCGGTACCTCTTAATAGTGCTGTCTCGGAACAGATCAAGCCTTTAACACATGGGCCTGTGAGGAACAATCCAGACCCCAAATATAGCAGTATATCTGGATTAATGAGGTTTGATAAGGGTAGTGCAAGCAACTGTGCCATATCTCTGTTAATGACAGAAATATCAGTAAAGCTGGGACATGCTAGAGGCAAAGGAGCATTATTCATCTGCAATGCTTGCATTATTAGATTTAGAGTCCATTTGGTCAGGTTACATTTCCTTATGGAGTGATCTATTTCTCTATTCTGGGATAGATATAGTCCCATAATCTTGTCTATTACTGCTAATATGATTTCATTTCTACTTATATTATTCTAATCAAACAGATCTCCCTATTGTGTTATTGAATATTCAGCAGTGACAGGCCAAAATTTTGCATGCACTTCGCCCTTGACCTGGAAAGGACTCTGGGTCTCATTCGTCAGTTAGAATTTTTCTTCATCCTTCAAGCTTAAATATCAGTTTTTAATGAAGAAGTTCTCAAGTCACTCTATGTTTTACCAGTGCTGTATTTCCTGAAGTCTTACAGCATTGCTTGTTTCTATAAAGTATTTTAGACTTTCCATACATAAAACTGTTTGTAGCATGCTATCACTTTTTAAAATATTTTATTTTAAAGAGAACAAAACAAAACAGAACAAAGGAAAGCAGATCAGGACAAAACAATGCAAGTAACACAGGACGTCAAAACAAGTGAACAGGAAATCAATAGTGGCTACCATAACATCTCTTGTTCTCCTTGAAATAGTTGTCCTTATCTTCACACA
This sequence comes from Dasyprocta punctata, assembly GCA_004363535.1. Classification (NCBI taxonomy): domain Eukaryota; kingdom Metazoa; phylum Chordata; class Mammalia; order Rodentia; family Dasyproctidae; genus Dasyprocta; species Dasyprocta punctata. Next base: position 97,068 of record RJWM01003033.1, on the reverse strand, counting down.
AAATGAATTAATACAAAACACAGTTGTATAAAACCGACAAAAACAAAAGAATGAAAGCGTTACAGGCCTTCAAAACCTGACAATAGGAAAATCAACAATGGCTACTGTAATGTCTCTCATTCTTTTTAAAGTAGCTATCCACAATTTCACACATATTGAAATTAAATAATACAGAACAGACTAAGAACAATCAAAACAAAGGATACAAGCATTACTGAACTTCACAACAAGATGATAGGAAATCAGCAGGGACTACCATAATGTCTGGTTTTCTTCAAAGTAGCTGTTCACAACATCACTCGTAGTAAAATCAATTCTTGTAAACTCTTTAGGAGAAGTTGTAGGCTTGTATAAGCCTATACACGTACATCTATCCTTTCTGTATTAGAGGGAAAGACAAAGCAAATGTCACAAGTTACAAAAAAAAAAAAAGAAAGAAAAGAAATAAAAGAGACTAATAAATAACAATAACAAAGAGCCCAAAACAGTAACAATACAGGCTTGCAAAACAAAGTGGTAGGAACATAACTAAGGTTTTTATTTTGCATAGTTATCTTCAAAATAGTTACTCAGATTACCAGATATAGACTTGCAAAATTCACCTAATCCTATGAACGTTAATTGTGTCATACTATCACTTTTACCCCACGCTTGTGTCTTCACTACATAACTGTTTTACGAGTTGTCAGAGAACAACTTATATTTCTTGTATCCTTTTTTGTGTATAAGAGTATGTTTCTGCATACTCACACACATGCATCCACAGGAGAAAATTAGGTCCCCTCTGCCAGTTTATAAATTCCTGACAATCTGTGTGAACTTTATAAAATTTTCCATCAATTTAATAGTCTATCTTTCTTCAGGTAAAAGTAAAAATTGTGGTTATATTCCTACTTAGTTGTTTCTTTCCAAGAGTAACGTAATTTGTGGCATTTTGTCAATTAGTAGAATATAGACTATCAGGCTCATATACTGTTGGGGGAAAATGTCTTAGCAATGGACTATGCAGGCAAAATAGGAAAAATAGTACCTGGGCAAGAATGGGAAAAAAAGTTTAAGTTACATCAGTTTTCTTATTTTGGTTTAATTTAGAAGATATTTTCTATTAATCAAATTTTTTAAATAACTCAAGACATTATGTGAAGAACGCAACAGATTTTTTAAAATGTGGGAATATTAAAAGAAAGACATTCACTATATAAAGGAACACATTAGAACTTTTTATAACCTTTAGGAAAAGATTTGTACTACATAACCTATATGATTTTTGTCTGAAATTTTATGGAGAAGAAGGTCCAATTATTAACTATTGCATATCTGTGTCATTGTGGGGGGAAATGTACTGAAGGCCATGAGCTTATACTAATCAGATTTTCATTTTTGTTGTGGTAAAAACTCCTAACCTTGTGCCTGCCAGGCAGGTGCTTAAGCCACTGAGCCAAAGTTCTGGCCCTACTGTTTTTTGTTTTTGTTTTTTTGGTTTTTTTTTTTTTGTGGCACCAGTGATCAAGCTCACAACCTCGTGCCTGCCTGACAGACGCGTAAGCCGCTGAACCAAACTCCCGGCCCTGGTTTTTTGAGGCAGGGTCGCACTGTATAACTCAGGCCGGCCTTGCTCACATTGTAGCCCAAGCCAGCCTCAAACTCACAATACTCCACCTACCTCAGCCTCCCAAAAAACTCCTAGCTTCGTAACAAACTAAATAACCCTGCTAATAAAAGTTTAACAGCTCACAGTGCGGCATTGTTAACTACAGGCACAAATATAGCAACTTATCTTACACACTTGAAATAATATCTACTAAGCAACTTGTCATTTCTCTGTCTCTCCAGCTCCTACTGCATACCATTCAACTCTGTTTCTGTTAATTTTACTATTTCAGAAATGTCAGAAGAGTAGAAATATCTAGTATTTGCCTTTCTGTGGCTAATTTCTTCATATAACCTAGTGACCTCTATATGCATCTATGTTGTCAAATAGCAAAGGATTTCCTGATTTTTAAGAAGGAATTATATTCCATTATCTTTCTATACAACATAATTTTTATTCACACACTTGTCAATGGACATTTGTTTTTGCACTTTGCATATTGTGAGTAATGCTGCAATGAATAGGAGGAATGAAGACATTGCCTGTAGATTCTGATCTTACTTTCATATTTTCTTTTGGAAACTATCCACAAAACAGACTTGAGGGGCTCGTGGTAAGCTATTAATATTTTAAGGAACATCCACACTGTTTTCCACAGTGGTTATAAAATTTAACATTCCCATTGACAGTATCCAAGAGTTACAATTTTCTCATATCCTTACCAACATTTAAGTGAAATAAATGAGACACTTGTAAATATCACATTGTCTTACTGGTGTGAGAAATTGAAAGTGTAAATGAGAAACAAATTTTACAAGACATATAGTGAAATGCAAAGAAATTTCTCAGAAAGAAAGGGGAACTATGGAGGAGGGAGGGGAAAAGGAAGGAGGGGAAAAGAAAAAATGAAGAAGAAAGGATAAAATGGAAACAAAAGTTTGCAAATAAGAAGGGGAAGAGAGGTTGATGGAAAGGGAGGAGATGGAAAAAAAGACAAATCAAGGTATATCATGTGTAAGTGAAAATTCCCTATGATGAATGTGATCACTGTACATACATAAATTGTAACAATAAACTTAATTAAATTATAAAACAAAAGAAAACAATACCAAAAAATTTAAAAAGAATATTTGGTCAGTAAAATCTTTAATATATAACATCACATCTTTTGGATCAACTTTCCTCATTAGCAAATGATGTTTAATGAATGAAGATACTTTAATTGACTTGTTTTCCCCAAATTACTTCTTCCAGTAACAATCTCTATGATTCCTCCTGCATACTAGAGCCTAGTGATATGGCTGTGCTTTTCTAGTTCATTTTGGAGCTCGCCCAGTACCCTAGACAAATGAACTAATTGCTTCGTGGTCAATTTTAATTTGATTTCATAGCTAATGGTGAATGAGCTCTTCATCCAGAGGTTAGGATCTTTTTTTCTTTTTTTTTTTCTTTTTTTTATTTAAGAGGGAAAAAAAGACACATATAAGAAAAATAAAAAGCAAACAAACAAACAAACAAACAAAGAAAAACAAAAAGCAAAAGAGACAAACAACTAGAGTAAATGCACAACAGTAACATTATAGGTCTACAAAACAAGATGATAGAAACTTGACAATGGTTGCTATATTGCATATCGTTATCTTCAAAATGGTTGTTTACATTAACAGATATAGACATGTAAAATTTGTCTAATCATATGAGTGTTAACTGTTCTTTCTCAATAAGTAATTCATTCAGCAGTATGTTCATTTTAGTTATCTTACATATACATATACACAGATTTATATCTTTTCCTTTTCCCTTCCCTCTTTCCCCCTTTTTCCTTCCCAATTACTTTTGTTATTCGAGCTGTGGATCTTGTCATTTGAAAAGACTCTGAATTCTAGACTATCTATGTTTTAGCAAATTAGAATTGTACCAGTTAGCTACTGATGCACAATAAACTTTCTCTTCATATAGTGACTTAAATCAGTACTACTGTTGAAGCATGCATTTCTGCACATTGGCAACTTGGGACAGTTAGTTCTTTGATTTTGGTTAAATATACTCATGCAAGGTCAGCCTCTACATCATTTAAGGACGACTAGATGGATTGAGCAAATGCTCCAGGCTACACAGAAGATGTTCACTAAGTAACACACTACTTCCCATGTGCAGGAGGAAATACGCAAGGCAAGGTCTTTCGATGTTTATCTTAGCACAGACTCAGTGTCGCTTCTGCCACATTCTACTCACTAAAGCAAGTTACAAAGCAGAAGACCAATTCAGATTTAAGAGGAGGGCAAATACTCTCCACTTGTTGACAGGAGTTTTGAAGAGTAACATTGAGGATAGCCTGGATATAAGGAAGCAGAAACAACTATGGCTGTTTTGCAGTCAATATTTCACATGGTATTTCTTATTTTATTTCATTACTAATATTCATTTGAAGCTGTATTCCGTGGGTTCTACACCTGCAAAGTCACACGACTCAATTTAAATACAACTCTATGCTCCAGGTACAGACTCCATGGCTTGCTTCTTACCACGTTCCAGATCATTATGATGCCAGCTTTGTAGTCAATTATTTCCGTATGGATTATACCATGTGTTCTACAGAATGACACGATGCCTAAGACTTAATGAATTTAGTCCAACAATGCCCCCTAACAGTGGTTTCACTTATTCTCTGAATTTCAGTAAGATCTTTTGTTGTCCTTTAGAATCAATGAATGATTTTTCTACCCTGTCAAAAATAAAACCAAATTACAATAAGTGATTGTAAAATGGCCTTGCCATGAGTAAAGGGGAAGAGGAATGTGGTAGTTGGAGAACTTATAGAAAACATATAGACAATGATTAAAGGATAGAAGCAAAATAAAACGCAGAAAGGCTTGCATTGCTAAGTCCCTAGGAGATAAATAAAAAGTGAGACAGCTGACCTGATATCACTAGTGCCAACCAATATTTCCACAATAAAATATTAAGGAATGAAGATTGTCGTGGGTTGATTTCTTTAATAATCCTCAAGTAATGGTTGAGATTAGAAGATGCAGAGTGACTTATAGCAATCAATTTAACCTCCATAAGTGCCAAGCCAAATACGATGCTAAGTGGAGTCTTTTGGAATATGCTCCAAAAACGTTATCATATATTGAATAATTCCTTTACAAATTATATAGCAGTTGTCAATTCCAATATGGAAAGGTGGAAGACAGGGAGCTGTGAAAAGGAGCTATTTTATATTTATGGATGGTTTGGGAGTCTGAGCAATTCAGGCCTAATTATATTTTCATCCTGGTCTCACTTTATCAGAAACTTGCAATTCAAAATATGCCTACTTAATGGATTTATCGTGGTGAACCAGAGAATTATTTTCAACTGAGCCAGAGAATCATTGACATAAGTTTCAGGGATACAAGTGAATTTTAAAGCACAGATTTATGATCAATTTAAAGAATGAATTTTCTAGAGGGAATGGTGGTAGTATTTCTTTCTGAACAGTAATGACTTGGTGACTTAGTATCAAGGTCAAACCATGAAGCCACAAAAAGAAGGCTTGGGTATGTATAATAAAGGTCAAGATGATGTAGATGGGCTAGAGTCAAAAGACAGAAGTCAAGAGGGGTTGAAGGGACAGAGACACAGAGGAGATACCTTCCAGACTACTAGCACAAAAACAAGCACCTCTTAATCTCAAAACCTTCACGGTCACTAAGAGACAGATCCGACAATTGGTCTGCCTGATATTTTGAACTTTAATGATAAAAATATTTGTAATTTGTCAAATAATTCATCATATTGACGATTTGTATTAACCACTTAAAATTTGCTAAATGAACCATTATATATTTAAATGAGATTTTAAATACAGATGATATTATATCCAAATACCTTTAAAGTTTAAGTTTTAGATATGATCGATATTATATGTGATACTCTTTGTCAAAATCGCTCCTAAATTATGTTTAGTTTTTCATATAATGTGACTCTCAGCCTTTTTCATGTAATAATTACTACTTCAGAAAACCTCAGGATTTGAAGAGAAACTAGTGTTCTACCATTCGTATTGTTATGAACTTATCCCTCCAACACTAAGTATATGCCTCATTCTCTTCCTGTACACAGATAGGAGAATTTCTAGATCAGATGCTTCCCAGTTTCAAACAGTATTTCAGTAAGACCATTATTGAACACAATTACTCAAGACTATTTTCCAACTCAGTGAAAATAAATTATCATAAACAAATAAGGCAAGGCTATTAAAAATAACAAACTCTTCTGTGGGCCGTAATAAAATCTCATACAATTAAAAAAACCCTGACGTGATTTTAATTTCTAGTGTTCAAATCTGGCTATCTGTGCTAACTGATTGTAAACAATTTTCAGAATCTTAATTTACTTCACTATTTGGTTAAACAGTGTGTGATGCTGATAACCTTCATGGAAAATTATTTTCTGATCTTTTATTGAACAGTAAGTGTCACTCTTTGGTTAAAATATTCATAAGAAGGAAGAAAAATGGTTGGGGAGGAAAAGTTTTGAACAGGATTTCATTTGAAATATTTATCAACACCACCTGCAAATTAATACATGTCTTTATTACTGTTTTTTTTTTCTTCATCTGAAACTGAGTAATAAATCTCCTGGAAGGAGATAATCTTTTGTTTTCTTGTTGACTAAGTATTGAGTTCATGACTGAAAAAAAAAAATCCATTATTTACAGATTCATAATATCCAGGTTAAAGTTTTTCAGAATCCTGGTGTGAAAAATATGATGTTTCTAGCCTTTAGAAATTTATTCTCTTTGATCAAAATGATTTAATTATGTGTTCATGAATACAAATTAGAAAGAAGTGCACAAAACTAGAAAGAAATCATGCTAGAATGTTAAAATTAGAAAGAAGTCTTTTTTTCTCTTTTGTGCAATAACTTGAAAAGTTTTGGAGATATTGATTCAAAAAGAAAAATGAATTCAATTTGTAATATTACTCAAAATAATAAAAATGATGATTCTGTACATGGTAACTTTCTTATAATCATAATTAATTGTTATATATTAAGAGGAAATAGGGAACTAAGTTTTATATGCCCAAAATAAAATATGTAGTTCATGTGCAGTGAGAAAGAAAGCTGGGTCTTTGTATATCATATATTTAATTTTGCCACATTTAACAACAAATCTCATTTCTAGCCACTCCCCTTAATACATTTTCAAACTCTGAAGTAAAAATAGACTCAGCGTGAAAAAAATTTGCTTTAAACTTCTATTGTAAAGTCAAAGGCTTACTAACATCTCTTATTTAGTCTGCTTATGCCTCAGTAGTTTGTCAGACGCTGCAAATTGTCTTCTCTAGTTTTTCATTCATGGCAGAATGGAGGTAAAGAACAGAATGCTTTGAGGAGGGACCCAAGGCAAGGGTTGGTACAAAAAGCAAGAAGAGCAATAGCTAACAATTGGTAAACAAGCAAGGAAAGCCTGGACTGTGTCCTTAATCAACCATTGTAAAAACAACCACAATAATAATACTTAGTATTTACTGATCTTTTATGCTAGCTACTGGAACCTCAGGGAGTTATTCTGATTCTCATAACAAAGTAATGAGTGAATAGTACTATTATTTGTATTTTAAATAAAAGAACTCTAAAGCTCACAAATGTTAAACATTCAAGATCACAAACTTACTAAGTTACGAAGTGGAATTTGAGCTCAAACATTGTGGGGTTGCCTTCAATAAACAAATTATTTTTCATATTAGCAGTAGAATTATGGCAAATAACTTTTGCTCAAGAAAGTATTCATATGTCATTACACAATTAGTTGTGTTAAAAAAATGACACAGCATAACAACACAGGCTTTATCTAGAAAACTCACATATGTGTTTACTCATTCCCTAATCAATGAAGCAGGGTTGCTTGTCTCCACTGAGAGGTAAGTTTTACTTCTAAATTAAAATTTCACTAATGTTAAATAGCATTAGATGAGATTTTCAACAAAATGTACTTACAGTTCCCAAGACTTCTGTTTCCAGGCATTTATGTTACTTTAAAACTTTTTCCAGAAACATGATTACAATTCTCTCAAGGGTTTCTAATAAAATCTAAATAGATGTTCTTGTATTAGTTTCTAATATGCTGAGTAAGAGTAATTTAGACTTGAGAACTTTTCAAAGAGTTTTTCCACGAACTTATCTCAGGGTCATAGCCTATCTACCTGCTACTTCTATCTTATCATACCATTTTAAAAGAAAATTCAGGGGATTTTTCTCTTCTCAGCCATATTCAGAAACTAGGGATAATAAAAGTATGACTGTGATTCAGATGCTGAGGATGTCTCAAACAGTGAAGTTTTTCAAAGCATATCCACATGAAAGACCAATGCTGTTTGTGTGCCAGTATTTTGTTATAAGAGAATGCCAGCGGGACCCATTAATGTAAGGAGTTTACTTATCTTGTTGAAGTTGATTTGCTTCAAACTTTATTATACTGAATAGGTTATACCATTCACAAAAAGTATTCTGCAAAATATTCTTACAAGAAAGCCAATTGGTTTAGGCCTGATATGAGTACTGCATCTGCATTACTCAACTTTCTTAACATTGAGACACAACACCTAACACCTACAATATAAAGGAAGAGAGATTTAATTTGGCTAATGGTTTCAGGGGATTCAGTTCATGGTATTTAGGCTCCAAGGCAGAAACATCATTGTAAAAGGGTGTGGTGGAGGACAGATGCTTAGTTCATGGCAGTCAGCAACAGAGCAGAGGAATGGTACGAGAGATGAAGGAGAGAGGGAGTGTGCATAATGGTCCATATCACATTTCCCTGTGTCATCCAGACACACCCCAAAGTGTGCTTACTTATTCCTTGGCATCTCCCAAGCCAAACACTTAAGCTTAACCATCATAGTGTGTAAAAAAAGTATTGGTAAAAAGACTTTCCCTTACAAAGAAGAAAATAATCCACACTCAGCAAATCTACCAATCCTAGCAGAATAGAGAAGGTCATGTAGCTTACTTTACTGTTGGAATTGAACAGTCATCTGTAGGATTCACATTTTTACATGTTTTATCTCAGTGGGAGCCAGTATTCAATTAAATCAGTTCCATGGGCAAAGAAAAAAAAATAGAACTTGCACTTTAAAAAGAATTCCACTGGAAAAAACCTTCTTCAATTATTAGCAGGAAGACAAAACTGGATATCTACACACAGAAGATCTCTCATTCTTATCACTATCAAATCAAAATGAAGCAAAGACCTCAATACAAGACCAGAAATCTTGCAACTGCTGAAAGAAGACACAAGAAAACATTGAAGCCACAGGCATAGTCAAAGATTTTCTAAATAGGACAACAATAACACATAAAATAATATAAGCAATAAATGGGACTGCAACAAATTAAAAGCTCCCGCACAGCAAAGGAAACAGTTGAGTAAAGAGATAACCTGCATAAGGGATAAAAACTTGGCTAGCTGACCTTCTGATAAAAGATAAATACCTGAAATATGAAAACTTAAAATTTAACACCAAAAATTAGTCCAATTAATAAATGGGAAGTAAGTTAAACAGGGAATTATCGAAAGAAAAAAATTGCCATTAAATACACGAAAAAATATTTGACATCATTAGCCACTAGGGAAATGCAAATCAACACTACATTGAGATTCCATTTCATGCCAGGTAGAATGGTTACCATAAAGAATATCAGGGAAAGCCAGCAACAGAGAGCCCAAGAGGGAAAGGGAGAGAGGGGAAGGGGAGGGGAAAAGGAAGGGAAGGGGAGAGGGACAGGGACAGGGACAGGGAGAGGTAGAGGGAGAATTAAAATGCTGCTGAGGCTATGAGGAAAAGGAAACGTTCTAAAATATTGGTGGGAATGTAAATTAGTACAACCATTGTGAGAACAATATGGAATTTACTTAGAAAAAACCAAAAATTGAAATTCCATTTGACTTATCTATACCTCTATTCCAGGAAGAATTAAAGACATCATACTATAATGATACATATATATCCATACTTATTACAGAACAATTCACAATAACTAAGCTACCTGACCAGACTAGATGCCCATAAAAAGAGGAACTGATAAAGAAGTTGTGTATATACATAATGAAGTATTAGCCATACAGAAGAATGAAATCATATTTGTAGGAAAATGTATAGCAATGGAGACCATGTTAAGTAAAATAAGCCAGTGTGGGAAAGTTAAAACTCACATGCTTTCTGTATATATAAGAAATCTAAAAGTGAAGAAAGATAAATTTTAAAAGATAGAGATAACAGGAAACTCAAAGGTAATCTTATAGTGACAGCAAAGGGGATTGGGGAGTAAAGTAGAAAAAACAGGGGTGGAAATGGAGATGAAAATAATAAAAATATTCTATATGCGTGTACCAACATACCATCACAAATTTCATTATTCTGTACTACTAATGTGCAAGAATTTAAAAATATCACCAGGTACATCATCTGATAAATAAGAAGGAACACACAAGGATATACATAACAGATACTAATGTTAGCATTTAAATAATTTTGAGCTCATAAACTGGTCCCACCCATTTATTAGAAAGGGATGCAAGTCCTTGAGATGATTTGACTTACTGCCATCATGGAAATTTATGTTGAATTCAAGATGAGATATCACTGAGTAAAAGATGAACAACTAAGAATAACTAGTCAGCCCCTGATTTTTGTGACCTCAAATATTTCCTATGCAAACTGAAGAAGCTAAACTAGTTTGGTGGCTTGAATACTTTTCTTATCTTAAGAACTCTGTTTAAATGTAAACATATACACACAGCTGAATAAGCTTGGACTGCTTAGAATGAAGCACAGTGAAGCTGGGAGCTCATTATTCTCTACTTCCCCCTAAATGTCAAGGAAAGTTCCCAAGAAATATGTGACACAGACAAGAACCACTAGACTAGATCATTTCAAAGGCATAAGATTTTGTTCCTGTATAGCTGTCTGTAACATGGATCTGCTATAAAGCCAGAACAAAACTTCTTTACACACCACACACCAAAACAAAAATAAAAACAGCAACAAAACTGTTTGCACATGTGACTTGTATAAAAAGGCAGTCACTTTTGGTGCATCATCAATTTGGGGACTTAGTTCTTTCTGAGGGGTGTAGTGCACTAATAAAGGACTACATGAATCTTTGGTTGTTAATTGATAGCAGACCATTTTAATAAATTTCAAATCTTTCACAAGAGTTTCCTTAATGCACATAAGCTCTGATGCAAGGAAACTGAAAAATCTATGTTGACCAGTTGTAAAAGAACCTGTAATGAGGACTACCGATCTCTGGCATGAAAAGGGATATTTTGGATCTGTTGAAAAGGAAAGGTCATGACATAGATTCTCTTTACTAACTACCTTCAATTTGCTTTAGATAGTCATTGCAATTACCTGGCCTCTTTAAAGATATACCAACACATATAATCTTACACCTGACAAATCTGAGTTTCTGTATGGGTTTCAGGGAATAGATGGCCTGTTATTTTTTTTCATAAGTTTTAATTTCAGAATGCTTATAGATTTACAAAATGTTTAAAAGATAATTCAGAGAAATATCAAGTTTTCATTATCGGTACCATCTGATATTATTGATAACTTTATTATGACTAGTGGTAAAAACTGATTCATAATTACTAATTGTAGCCTATTTTTCATTCAGATTGCTTCAGTTTTTACCTAAATATATGTGGTGGATTAACTAATGGTAAACTTGTAACACCCAACTGAACTGAATCAGCATGGTGCTGGGTGTGGAAGGCCCACCCGAAGATTGCTGCCAACAGCATAAGAGGAGAACTGGAGGGGGAGATGATTTGCTGCTGATTCTCCTGGAGAAGCTTGTCACCCTTGCTTTCCTGACATGAGCTTGGGTGTTCTCATGGTCAGAGGAGCTAAAGTCCTTGCTGTAGCTGAAGATGGCTGTGGTTCTTTTCAGGGGAACTTGGTCCTTACCTTCAGCGTTGCTTCCTGGCTCTTTTGCAGACCCTTAGCCTGCTGACACGGATCCTCCATCCCTCTGGCACAGACTTGGAGGCTGAGAGTGTGTGCTATTGATTCTCCTGGAGAAGGTTTTCATGGTTGCTTTTCCTGATATGAGCTCAGTTGTTCTCATCATTAGATTGGTGTGGGTCCTTGCTGTTGCTACTGATGGCTACAGTTCTCTGGAGCGTGGAGCTGTGGTCGATACTTTGAGTGTCACTTCCTGTCTCCAGTGCAGATCCCTCAGCCTGCTGGCATAGATCCTTCACCCCACTGGTGCAGACTTTCTAGCTTCCACCAGTGGCCTTTGGGCCATCCCAGTGCAGAGCCTTGATAGTCTTGCATGAGACATTGTTGTGGGCTTTAGGCCTCCAGTTGGACTCGTGGAGGATATTGCCATGGGCTCTAGGTCCAGGTGAACTCATGCAGGACATTCCCGTGGGATCCAGGTCCTCAGTTGGATTCTTTGAGTCTCTAGTGTGTGGACCAATCTCCTCCACTCTTCTGCATATGACCCTTCAGATAAATATAAAATAATCCTATAAATTATGTGTCCTGTATTAAATTTTTTCCCTTGTAAACCCTGACTACAACAAAATGTATTTTCGCTGTTCTTATCCAGGATGCATATTACATGTTGGTTCTTATCCCAGATGCCATATTACATTAGGCTCCTTTTGATTAAGGCAAATTTTCAGAGTTGATTTTTTTTTTAACCTGGGCAGTTATGAAGAGTGGTAGCATGGTATTATGTAGACCATTCCTTTATTTTGGTTTGACTGATTCTTTGTCATGACCAGATGAAGGCTTTTAGAAGAAAGAACACAGAGGTAAAGCAATCACTTAATAACATGCTATCAACATGACATTATTGCTGGTGTTGACCTTTTTCACATTTACTTATGCATTTAATTAATCATCTATATTATTGCAGACTTATGGAAATTATTTTGCACTTGGTGTTATATTTCAATAGAATATTTATCTCGCTTCTCAAATTACTCCAGTATCCCCATTACACACACTCATCTTTTTGTTTTATGAGTTTCAATCTTGTGTACTCCTTGGCTTAATCCTAGAAGCCATTATTTCTCCAAGTAGGCTTGGTTTCTTTTATTAGAGCATGGTATTAGGAACTAATATCAGGGCACTTGGTGTACTCCTTGCTTCTGGAGTGTCGTTGATTCTTGAATATTTCAGTGGACAAAGTTGGAATATATACATGCATTTTATGAATTTTTTAATGTACACATTATCGATGTATAAAAGCATGAATCTGTTCTGATGTTGCCAACTCTAATCTAATACACATGAATCATTCCAGCTTTTCCCTTTGGTTGTCCGTACCTCCTGACTCTGGTTCCTACCATACAGCATGTATTTACAAAATTATGCAAATCTACTATGCACGTAGAGTGGATTCAGAATTACAAAATTACAATCTTGTAGGAAATAACTACCAACTAGAGTGTAGACCTCACATATATTTCCTATGCTCTTTAGTGTTCATTCTCATCTAAATTCCTATGTTATTTAGATCAGGTCCTTTTTCTTCTGTCTTCTTTGGTGAATCTATGAATATATTAGGAATACAGCTAAATTATTTGGTCACAGTCTGCATTCCATTTCAGGACCTTTATAAGCTTATGTTTTTGAAAATTTGCATATAGTAAGGTTCAATAATTGAGTTGCAAACTTATGTCAGTTTTTCCAAATGCATTATATCAAATGTCCACTAAAATATCATTTCATACAGAATACTTTCACTACTCCAAAAAGTAGCATGGTTCCTTTTTTAAAACTTGCCATAAGATACTAGCATGCACACACGCTTAGGAACACTGGACTTTTCTGTAAAGATCAGGTTATTTTGTGTCTGAGCTCAAAAGCTAGCAATGTGGTGCCTCTTACTGAGTGAATCGGCCAGGGTAAAGAACATGATTTATTCAGGTAGCATCCTTTCAGTCATCATCTCAATAGCTTGCTTCAGATCCACTGGATGAGCTAAAAGGATTAATGAATGTGAAGGTCAAAATGTTGGAAAAGAGGATTACTTGGGAAATGTTAGCCATTCTTTCAATATCTGATGTTGCTTAGCTTCTGAATATGACTCACAAAGAAAAGTGAAACAAAAAACTAAAATAAAAAGGGAAGAAAGCAAAGAGTGAGAGTAGTAGCAGAGAAAGAAAAAGATAAGATGTCTTCTCATTCTGCCTTTTAACTTTTATGATTTCTAGGTTAGACATTAAGTAGGCTGCTTCCCTGTAGAGTCATTTAAGATTATACAACACATATGATGCTGAGTCTTCCCCCAGAGTCATTAAATTAAAATCTCTGATGGTGATGGCAGGGTAGAGGAAATAGCATCAGTAGTATTTAAGGATACCCAATTCAAGTGATTTCAGTGTTGTCTTAGTCACTTTAGACTGCTACAGCAAATATACGATAAACTGGAATGACTTACACAACACTTTCTTCCCACTCTTCTGGAAGTTGAGAAGTCTAAGAAAAAGGTGCTTGCATATCCAGTTTCTGGTGAGTGCAGAGAAAGAGGAAGCACGCTCTCTTAAGTCACTTCTTATTAGGACACTAATTCCAGTCACATGAGACTTCAGCCTTCTGACCTAATTATACTAGAAAGGACCTACCTCAATCTACTATCACATTGGGGATTAGTCTCCAACATATAAAGTTTAAGAGGATATAACATTGAGTTGATAGAATATGTGCAGCTAAGTTTGAGAACCACCAAACAGCAAAACAACTCTACTGCAACTCTTCAAATTTCTCTGACTCAAGAGTTTGAGAAAGATTCCAGAATATGAGTAGAAACAACAGCTTGGCTGAATATGCACATGAGTCACCAAAAATAATTTCATAGTCGTGATGAGCAATTTTCCCTTTTTCCAATCCATTTCTTAGTGCTGATTAGCTCAATATAGTCAAGGTGAGTGCATCTTAGAGTTCCTGCCTCCTTCAGCACTTCTAGATCAAAGTTATGACCCCTTGTCTCTGTTTCCTATTCCAGGGGGTGGATCTCCCATCTCTGGATGACGTGTGTTCATGACTCAGCAATTACTGTGACAGCATTTCAGCTACTCCTGATTATTTTGCCTGCCAGGTGATGGTGCAAATAGGTTTTCATTTCTTTTTCTTCCTTTCCTTTTTCCCTTGGTTCTCTTCAAATATCCCATATAATGTCCAAATCACTTATTTTATTTTGAGATGTAAAGAGATATTTTTGAAAAATAGTTACTTTGTTCAAAGTGCATTTAGAGAATAGCTTATCCAATTTGTCGTGGTGGTGTGTGCCTATAAGCCCCACACTCTGGGAGGACGAGGCATGCAGATTGCAAATTTGAGTCTAGCCTAAGAAAATTAGACCATGTCTCACAATAAAACATAAAAGTGCTGGTAATGTAGCTCAGAGAGAAGATCCTGTATTCAATTCCCAGTACTGCAAACCAAAAATAAAAACAAAAACAAAACAACAACAACAACAACAATAACAACAACAAAAACAAGAAAGAAAGAAAGGAAATGGAAATAGCTTATTCTCATTCCAGCATGTACAAAATATTAGTCTGAAAGCAATATGACACACTATAATGATACAAGTGGACTTAGATTAAATGACCCATACACATTGAGAAGCATTATGAGGAGGTGGGAAAGAATACAGATGCTTTCAATAAAAATGCTCTAGTCGGGCTAGGTACGGTGGCAAAAGCCTATAGTCCTAGCAGTCAGTAAACTGAAGCAGAAGCATCACCGCTTTGAAGCCACACACACTGGGCTACATAGCGAGTTCAAATCTGGCCTGGACTATAGAGCAAGATGTGAAAAAGAAAAGAATAAAAGCTCTAGTTTCTGCTGCAGTATATGCGACAGTTATATAATTACACACATAAAGTAAGTATATGCTTCTTCCACCTATATCATTGTTTCATTGCCATATATAATATGAATCATATTTTTATATCCAAACCCTATTCCAACCCACTTTGTAAGTTTTAGAATCATTTTATATTTTGAAAAATACAGTTTTCAATACACATAGTCAACATTAAGCAACTTTCAGTCATTTATATGTACAACATCTCACTGAATATTTATATCATTCATGTAAGAAATTATCTTCACATAAATTAGGAGATGTTAAAAAAACAAATAAAGAAAAATATTTCTTTAAACCAGATTCTGCAACCTTAACACTATGATGTTATGGAGCAGATGATTCTTCATTGTGGAGGGCATTCTTGTACACTGTAGGAATTTTAACAGCATCCCTGGCCTCTAGTTACTTTGTGTTAGTAACACTCTAATGTTTTCTCAAGTTATGATACCCACAATATTTCTATATCTTGCCAAGTATTCTCTGTGAGGCAAAATACTCCATCAATTGAAAATCATTGATCTAAACATGTACAGCAAATTAATTGTCCAACTTTTTATTTCTAGTTTTCTTTCTATGCTTTTACCTGTGTCTCAAAGAGAATGTCCTTAGGAGTCAAACTACACCAAGTATGATTATTTGTTAAGGTCTCTCTAAAAAAGCCATCTTTATTGCATGATGCATTAGATACATATTACAGGTGAGCCCAGCTGGTACGAATGACCTAAGTCTGTTCTGTATTCACATCTAACTTGGCTTGGGCCATGCGAGCAGAAAGATCTTGTATGGTATTGGCATAAAGTAGAATGTCCAAATGAATTCCCACTGTTGGTGAAACAGATGGCAGATCTATAACAACATCTCTGCAATGTTATTATTGGAGCACACAGTTCAGTAAACTCCCAGTGTGTGTGCCATTTTCCAAACTGGCATTAAGTTTCTTTAACACTGTTAAACCTTTTTCACAAAGTGATGATGATTAAGTTTTCTGGGATTTTTTGGTTGTTTGTTTTGTTTTGTTTTGTTTTGCCTCTCTGGCATTTTATTATCTAAATGCAAGCCAGATTTCTGATTCAGAGATTCTTCTTTCATCAGTTCTGGGTCTTCTTTTGATATTCTAATGTTATTTCAGGTTAATTCCCCTAATTTTCTTATCACTATCTTCAATTGTCTTTTAAGACCCTTTTATCTTCTTGTCCTCTTGAGAACTTAATTCCCATGTCTGGTACTAATTCTCATTCTTCTTTGCAAGCAGAGAATCACAAATTTTATTTCCTTTTTTTATATAAGTTTAGAGGGCTTTTTAACAATTAATAATAGTTAATATATTGCATATTGTTATCTTCAAAGTAGTTACTCAGATTACATGATATGGGAATGAAAAATATGATCTAACAATGAAAGCACAAACTGTTCTTTTTGATAAACTAAGAGAGATTAGTAGTATAATTATCCATCTTGTTTATATAAAAAAGATGTCTTATTTTTATACAATGGAGTACTACTCAACTATAAAGGATAAGCTGGAGGCTTTTATAGGTAAATGGATGCAACTGGAGACCACACTCATAAGTGAAATAAATCAATGTCATGTGTGTAAATATCCTATTGTCGCCCTAGTATAAAAAGTTGAAAGAGTAAATAAGATCCAAAATATACAATAGATATTGTGAAAGTGAAAGGGGAAGAAATTGTTCAAAAGGAAAGAACAACTAGAATGGGGGAAAGGAGAAAAAAATGAAGGGAAAGGATTTATTTATTCCTGCTCATAGTTACTTGTTCTGTCAGTAAATTGCCTTTTTGTAGCCCATTTTTCTGAATGCTTGCCTGTCAGTCTCTCTCGTCAGTTAATAACCCATAAGTCTAAGTAGATGGAAGGAAGAAAGGAAGGAAAGAAGGATAGGGAAGGGTAGGGAAGTGAGGAACAGTGAGGGAGTGCGGAATTTTTTTTTTTTTTTTTTTTTTTTTTTTTGTGGCACTGGGGATGGGGATTGAACTCACAACCTCGCACCTGTCAGACGGGCACTTAAGTCACTGAGCCAAACTCCCGGCCCTGGTTTTTTAAGGCAGGGTAGCTCAGGCTGGTCTTGCGCTTGCGTTGTAGCCCAAGTCGGCCTCGAACTCACAACGCTCCTCCTACCTCAGCCTGCCGAGTGCTGGGATTAAAGGCATGCGCCACCATGCCCGGCTCTTTTTTTGTGTGTGTGTGTGTGGAATTTTTTTAAGAAACAAAATGCATGTAGTCTTTTCCGGAATGAAGGTTGCAACTGAGTTACCCTTGCCTACTGATATTCTTTGGACAGTGAATTTCTGAAGACTCCAAAGATGAGGCCAAAGTCTTTGAGTTGACTATAATGTGTTTTGTCCCAAGGCTGAGCTGTGCCAAGTTCAGGAAATAAAAAGTAAAAGCAACAGCCTCTCAGTTTTCCTCACAGGATCTTTCCAGGAGGGCCAGAGGTGTTCCACAGCCCTGGAGCCAAATTGCTTGAGGATAAGAGCGTCCTACTTAGCATACCAAGAAGGCTTGGTTGTTTTTCAACTTCCTAGCCCATTTCACAAGAATTAGGTATTCTTTCCTTTTATTTGAAAAGGAGATAAAAATTCTCAAAACTCCAAAGGCATCAACATAACTTTCATCTAGTCAGAAGAAGGTGATCTTTCATTGTGTATTTGAGTTTTAAAAATACACTACATTTTGTTTCTTCCCACTTCACGAGCTCCACATGCTATAAATACTTATTTTCTTGAAGACTGATTTCTTATTTTTAATGAGAACTCTATCTAAAGACTTCACAGCTAAGCGAAATATGTCTCATGGGACCATCTTTAAACTGCCATTTGTTTGTGTTTTAGAGTAGTATTTCCTAATACCTTACCTTAAAAGATAAATTAGGGGCAGAAAAACTTTCCTAAATTGATGAAAATACAAATTTGACACTCTCCATTCCAGACCTGTGCTGAAAGAATTGCCAGGAGGCTTTCTCCATTCCCATAGATAGTGGGTGGGGGTGGGGGGACAAGAAAAGAACAGAACAGAACAGAAAAGAAAAAAAGAAAAAAGAAAAGAAAAACAATCCTCTAAGACCTTGAAATGCATAACCAGATTTGGCATTCAGCTATCTATTGTTCCATCCTGCAAATGTTTTTCTGACACCTCTTTTTCAACTGTAAAGTAATGAACTAGATGATTCTTTCCCAAAATCCAACACCCTAATTCTTTCAGAACTATGAATTTTCATGTGCAGGGAAGTCATGCAGTTTGGATAGTAGGGTTTATTGTCAAATAAAGTAATGGACAGAGTAACACAAATCCATGTACACCTTCTCTCTGTGGTGAGAGCCATAAAGAAGCTGAGACAGAAGTATATATTGTAAATGAAAGAGAGAAGTAATGGAAAGTGACCCTGTCCTTGAGGTGATTTTTAAACCACTAGATCAAGCCTCACCTGAAGCTTGATATATATATATATATATATATAGATATAGATAATAATTTTAAAAGATTATTATCTTTTGCTTAAGTAAGTTCTGACAGTGTTTTCTATCTCTTGTAGCAGACAGAATTCTGATACGGACAATAAAACTGAAATAACCTCCAAAGCCTCTTTCAGCTTTAAACCTCTGAGCCTCTATTTCTGTCTCCTGATTGAGGATTACTTAGAATTAAAAGCAAAATAAATTCTGAAGGCCTGCCAAAGTCAGAGCAAAAGCACCACAGAGAGATACGGCTGAGGTGAGGAAACCTTGGCAGAAAGCTTCTCTCCAGGCACATTCATCTGAGGGAAACTGATTTATGTCAGGCTCATGTCTGCAGTATTTTACCACTGTAATGGCCAGTAAATAAAAAGAAAGTGTTTCGGCCAGCTTACCACTTCTCTTATCATGAATGGAAGAATCTGAAGTGCTCGATCTTCTGAAAATTCCGTGAAGGTCGACAGAAACTCCTGTTCTGCCTTCTACATGCATGAGAGTGATTTTGCACTTTCAGAATAAAATACAGCATTCTGTTAATATCTTGATTTGGGAAAACTGATCCCGGACCTCCAAATGATATGGAGGAATGAAACTCCCAGCCTACTATACGTACGGCGCGAGTTCGTGTTCTCTAAAATCGAAGAATGAATTTTAGGAACAACGGAGGGTAAGAGCAGAAGATATTTATTGAGAGAAAGAAAGCTTGTGTCTGAGGGACAGAAGGGGGCCCGAGTGGGTTGCCAAAGACTCTGTCATTTTTAGGGACTTTTATAGAGTAAAACCATGATGGGAACTCGCAAGGCAGACGGGCATAAGGTGGGACATAAACATGGTTAACCAATAAGATTAATTGCTCAGGTAGGATTGATTAAATTAAGGACAAATGAGGAGGCGAGTCACGTAAGCGAGGGATGCTTAAGGATAATGACTCTTCCTGTAAAAGGGTGGGATACTGATTCCTGACTTCCTCAGGGTGATATAGAACTATTTAGATTATCAGTTCTTAGCATATGGGTGTATTTGTTTTGCCTTTTGTCTTGATATCTGGCCTGCAGGGAGAGGTGTGGGTCTCCTCCAAGGTCACCAAGACCTCTGGTTT
>RJWM01003033.1:25028-76917 GCA_004363535.1 Dasyprocta punctata | reverse complement strand
CTCTTAAAAGATTCAGTAATACCCATGGCTTTTAGTAAGTTTTAAAACACATTTTAACCAGACTTACAGTGATGATTGCATTTTAAATACAAAGATACTAAAATGTGTTATGTATCTGATTGAATTGTATCATATAACTGAGGAGTACCTAACTTTGTGGTTTCTGTGTGGTTGATGATGATGACACCACTGCAGAAAACCACAAAACGCTGTACACTGTCAAAGACATATATACTTTTTCATTTTAAATGCAGAAATTTTAAGGCTTTGACTCCCTCCAAAGCTGAACATTAGGTAACTGTTTCCATACAATTTATATTTTTATACTGAGTAACACTAAATTCTGGCTACTAAATTATTTCTTTTAGTATATATATATATATATATATATATATATATATATATATATGAATTCTGAAAGTGAGGCAGATTGGATAGGGTGATGTATGCTCGTTGTGTATAGTTCTTAAGAATAATTAATTCTGCAAGCTCATTTCAGTTTCTTGTTCTACCACTTACTAGCTGTATGACCAAAGATAAACAATTTCTTTTCTCTGTGTCTTATTTCCTTTATGTATAAAACAGAAGTTATAATAGTAATGGTACAAAGGGTTGTTGTGAGGAGAAAGCATCTTAATACATGTAAATTCTTAGGCCATATATTACTATTTGAACTCCTGGTACAACATTTCCATTTTGTAGGCTTTTATGTATTTACTTCAGCTAATTGAAATATAATTATGAGAAAAATGTTAAGTGAAAATTCATATACTGGTACATATAAATAAATGAACTATATAGCAAGTGCGATATTGTTCCTCAAAATATTAGAATTGAAGGCAAAAACAATTTGAGAAGCAAATAGTGAAGATAACTATGGAATTGGTGAAAGATATTTATTCTATGATTCAGTATACTTGACAGAATCCAAGCATGAAAAACGAATCATATTTTGAATTTTGGCACTTCATAGAGAAATTTTAGAATATTTCATGAGTCTTAAAAGAACTGAAAGAACAAATGCAGATGAATTTCAAAGGTGAGAAAGTTAAATGCATCTCGGTTTCTATCACATTTCTGCTCTAGAAATTTTGTAAATCTGCAAATAGTCATTTGATGATTACAGACACTGCCTTCAATAAAAATACAGAGACATATTAAAACAGTTCAGAGGTAAACACCGCCTCTGAGGAAGAAAGAAAGTAGAAGCAACCAAGGTGGCTGCAAACTTCTGAGACAATGTCCTCAGGTGGTTGTTCTCTTAGATAAGAATAAACCCTGGGGAACTGGCAAGAGTATGAGATACACATGAACTCTGAGTTGGAGAAAATCCATAAAAACCTTGAGTATCCTGCATGGTTAAGATGTACTCCAGTGGTAGGGCTCTTACCTATCACGTACAAGACCCTCAGATCCGATCCAGCTGAAGCGCAGCAAAGAAAACAGTCTTACAAGACAGAATTTTGAAAGTGCATCGGACAGAAGTCAAAACTTTAGAAAAAGCTTAGAGGTTATCAAAATAGAACTGGTACACAGAGCTGTGAGATGATGAAATCACTAAGAAAATAAGCAAAGAAGAGGATTGCAAAGAAAACCACCAGGATGATTATTTTAAAAAAAAAATCAGATGAACAGAGGACTGCAAGACCCCAGATTTTACAAGAACCCAGCCAGCCTATTGTTGAGGAAAGAATGGGTTTGATGGGTGGGTGAGGTTTTTATCAGTTAGTGTACAATAAAAAAAAGAATCAGCCTTAAATAGATTATCATACAAAGTTATGTAGCAATTGTAGGTTGGGTCATCTCTGTCACTATAATGGCCTAGAAAATGATAAAAGTTCTACAAAACTTTTTACCTGCTTTCTTTAACATGTGAGACAGTAGTGTTTATCTGGTCCAGTTTCAGGAAGTAACATGCAAATACAGTGAGCCATATTAGAAAGTGGAATATTCTACCTTTGGAGTTTTTTTTGTTTGTTTGTTTGTTTGTTTTTTATTTTTGGTAGTTGTTGTTTGCTTGTTTGCTTGTTTTTAACTTCCCCACAGCCAGCCTATCTCAGACATTATCCTTTCCATTGTTCCGTTGCATCTATTGTTTCATAGCTCAAAGGTCAAGGCACAGTCTTTTCCAACCATTCCAAAATAAGTGGCATTGATTTACTTTAATTGAAATTTACCATCTTTCCTAGACATATAAACTGGAAAAAAGATGACCCAAATCCAGCCTCTGCCAAAAAAATAAAATAGAAGCAAGGGAAGGTTTTTTGTAGACAGCATGAACTTCTGTCAAAATGATAAGTAGGATTAAATGATATACACCAGTAAAATAAATTTAAAAATAGCAAGATACCTGTGAACATATTCTTTGGATAAAAGTTATTTTGGTTCCTTTATATGCTAGGCACTGTCCAACATCTGAAATACAACAATGAGCAAAACAAACAAACAAACAAACAAACAAACAACTGTCATTGAAATGATCATGGTTTAGAAAGAGAAGCACTGCAATAAAATCATGGGACTGAGGACTGCACAGTAAATTTCCATTTGTTTATTTTATCATTTCCACAGAAAGAAATTTGTTCAAAGTTAGTACAAAACTCCATTTGAGGACTTTCAGGAAGATGGTAGAATGGTGAGCAGCAGAGAAATAGCCTCTCTGATATTTGGAATCCAGATGCTGAGATACAGCAGTGTGGGGAAGAGGAGGAGGGAAGTGAGAACCTGGAACCCAGCAAGGATCCTGAAGTGAGAATGAGAGCCCATGGGGAGAGCAAAATAAAAGACCACAACATAGAGGAGGGAGGTGGCAAGTGTCGCCTTCTGCCTGAGCCCTGGCTCATATCATGAGGGGCAGATTGAACCTGCAGAGGCATGGCAAATACTGGTGACCCCAAAGGCCCCCAGAGGCACGAGTGGAATGGAGCAGGGGATGCTATGGACTTAAGTGGCTGGTGAGTTATTCAGGTTCGCACACCCTCCAGGAGAGGGCAACTGGAAGGTAGTCATTTTGGAAAGGGGTCAAGGGAAGTCAGAACTCGGGGAGGCTTTGGGCTGGCTCTGTCCAGTGGCTCAAACTGTCTGTGTGAGAAGCAAAAAAGTTCCAGCTCTCAGGGGTCACTCAGAGCATTGTGGGTTAAAAAAATCAGGCCCCAGACTCACAGCCAGCAACCAGAAGCAGTCTGAACACTTCATCGGAACTAAAGGCTCAGGTTTGCAGTATTATCCACCGCCACCTTCATTCTACTGCTTTCTTGCTTGGATCAAGCAACACAGATCTGGGCACTGTCTGTCCCTAGTCAACCAGTGCCAACACAGACATGCCCTGAAGTGAATTTTGTTTCCTACATTTTTGCTTTCTTTGCTTTTTTATTTTTTTAAATATTTTTCCCATTTTTTTCCTCCTTTTCTTGATTGTTCTTGTTTTATATGAAGATATTGTTTCTAGGTTTTGTGTTTGGCTTGCTCTGTTCTGTTCTTGTTTCTGTTTCTTCCTTCTTTCCCTCCTGTCTTCTTCACCAGGTCCCAAATCTTGCATAATCTACCTTCCACCACCAGCCTTATTCTGACATCTTTGGCCTCCACTGTTTCTCTATTTATTACCCCTATCCCTCTTAAATTTTATTCTCTGAGGATCAAATTGCCATATTGAGGGAATATTTACTGTACACAATTTTCTGGTTTGTTTAAAATTTGGTTATAAAGCTATAAGTACTGTTCATATTAATGGTGGCAAATTAAGTTACCACAGTTTGTTATTTTCTAGGGTCTGTTTGATACTATCGTTATTAGTGATTATATTGCTTAGTCAAGGTGATGTAATTGTTCTAATCAGTTGTTCTTGCTTGTATGCCAGAACTGAGGATCATATGATAGGCCAGTGTCAAAGAACCAAGGGCTAGGCCAAATTGGCAATATTTCTCATTCCCAATAAGTCCAGGATATAGGATCCTGCAACAGACTCAAAGCCAACTACCTGTGGAAGATAGCTCTGAGAAGCAGTCATTTCCAAGGTGTTCTCAATACTAGCAATAATGCTACCTACCATATGCAGATTAAAATCTGAATGCAGGAATTAAAATTAAAAAATAAAGAATGAAAGGACATGGAAGCAATACACAATCCCAGATTTCCAGATTACCAAAGGTTAACTTAGGGGACAATGATGTGGGACAAGTGGAAAGCCACCAACTTAGACTCTCTGAAGTGGTAACAGTGGAAGTAACAAAGCAAATGAATGAGGCTCTAGAAAAAATCAGATCAGAAATAATTTCATAGACAATATTAGAAATGATGACCACAATGAAGAGCATGATAAGTGAATTTAGATAAGATCCAGATAAAAAAAATAGAAAAACTTAGGAAAATGATGGAAAGCATGGATGTCCATCATAGGAAAGATAGGGAAATTTAATATGTTTTCTTCAAATAAGATTATAGGAGAGAAATAAAAAAATAAAATTCTGACTTACCATTCATAGATATTTACTTTTCCTTTTTTGTTGGATGAGTACTTAGAAGACTAGTTGAAGTCTCTGTAAGTGAATATTTCACCCAAGTACTATTCTGCTGCTCTATTCAAGAAATTGGAATTTAGTGTGAACATGAAACCACAATTAATCTATCAGGGGAGAACGAGAGCTAAATGGGTGTATGCAAAGAGAACGGTCATTTCTACCCATGTAAGTAGGTTGTTTATTGTCAATGAGAATAGTCAGAGTATTCCAAGGTGACAGCTGTCTTGTCACTCTCCATCACCAAAACTCGTGAACAAATAAGAATTGGTCTAAGCCAGGCATACATAACAAGTGGACATTGACCACAATTACTCAAAAAAGAAATTCAGAAACTTACCAGTTTATAAATCCATTCATTCAGAAAATACATTTTTCCATGGATTTTTCTTCATTTTAATCCTGTTGGATCCTATAAAATGATTCCCAGAAGTGAAAGAAGGTAGAGAAGCAACACTACTTGCAAAACTCAGGCTCTTCCATAATTGTCTTTATTTACAGAACAGAACATTTGGGCTTATGTATAATCAGCAATGAATGGAGAGATTGAAAACAGGGTGCTTGCATATTTCTCCCGTGATGAATATTTTCTATATTTAAGCAATATGTGAATAGAATAGTCAATACAACTGAGTATAAACATAGCAGAGATAAATAGAAACCCAGACAACAATCATAAAGGAGACAACTATTTTCCTTAAAAGAGGCAAATGGCAAATTATCTCATTGTCTCCTAGCCTCTCCCTGCTCCTAAATTAATAGGCTTGTACAACTTTGGGACATTGACTTCACACTTGGCTTGTAATGTGCTTTGACCAGAAGTATGTGAACATAAACTGGCAGTATGATAGTTACAAGCAAAGGTTTTGGAGGTTTTTTACTACTTTCTCTTTTGTGCTGCAGTCATTACCATGAGCAGTACATATAATTAATCAATTCACTAGTCTTAGGAAGAGGGGAAGAAAAGCTGCATTAGCTGACCTCTATACCTGGAGTAGAAGATGTTGTCTGGACTAGCCAAAGCCCAGCCAATCTATAGATACATAAACAATAATAAATTGTTGCTGTAATTAATTGATGTTGGGGAAGTTAATTATGCAGCATTATTCTCACGAAGTTCAATTAATAGAAAGCATAAAAATGCATGGAAATTTAAGCATTCATATCCACCTAGGGAGGTGCTTATAGGTGGCCTTTCTTTTAACATTGGAAAGGTGGAACTCAGGTACTTTAAAATGCTGATGATGGGTGTTTCATATTTGAAGAGAATAGTGTGAGAAAAATTGTACAGAAAAAAGAAGATCAATAGCCTTAGAAATATAGGAAACCATCTAAGAATAGCAAACTTTATTATAATTCTCTTGTCCAAGAACACTATGGTGATTACTATATTATAGTTTATGAAATCCGGCTGGATAAAGAAGATAATTGAGACTATATGAGTAAGATTTTATTCTCTTTCATCCTGTCATTACAACCTAGAAAGATGCTATTTTTCTTCTAATGTTATTTCAAAGGGACATGTTTTATACCTTTGCTAGTTGAAGATGGATAAATGGGTAGTTCTAAGACTAACTTGTAGAATTTTTAGTGAGGAAAAGTCCCTGATACATTATGTATCAATGCTGTACAATGATGTAGTATTAATGTGGTGAAATAATATTAAAATGTGACAAAAGTCAACTTACAAAGTATTCAGTAGGACTATGAGTTGGATATGATTCATCAAATCCTTGTTCTTAATAAATATTTTTAGAGTATCATAATACACCCTGCTAAAACTTCTCAGGATGCCACGAATAATTTATGTATAACAATGTCATTAAGATGAATATGAATAAAATGGTAACATGAAGTGGAGCAAAGTAACATTAACTGTTTTAAAAAATAATTTTCAATCAACTTGCAATTTAACTTGTTTCATTTTCATTATTTTAATTTTATTGCAAACAATGCCTTAGCAAATTTAACTGGTTTTAACCTGAAGTGAATTTTATAATATCATTAAAATAATAGTTGTTTTTAAATGTTGTTTAAAGAAAGCCACAGATTTTCCTCAATAGAGATTTTGCACTGAAAGTAAATTAGGGTGACTTAGAAAATGTTCACCATTTTGGATTGCTACACAGATTTGAGAGTTTGAGAAAATACTATACTCTTATTTTGTCAGGGTATAAATAAAATTGGTACATAATTTCAAATGTCATTGTAGCTCTATTACTGTCAATATTTATTCTTTTCCTGTAGTTCCTAAGGAAGTTAGTAGTTTATAAAATTGTATAAATATTTCAGAGTGCTGTAAAACCAAGCATCAAGCATGGGGAAACGTAGGTTCTAGCTTATGGTCCTCAAATCAATAGTTCAGATTGGCCTCCACCTGTGATCTGCTTTGGCCAATGGTACACAGGCAGAACACAGCAAGGCGATTTCAAGTTGCAGCCATGGAGATCTTTTGTGGTGGTCTTTTATCTCTAAACCCACTTAGCAATGTCCCAGTTTTCTGTCTCACACTATGTGTATCTCCTTTGGACAGTCCAAATATGCTAGGGATTTATGCCTGTCTTTTTAGACATTTTTTTCAGTCACAAAAGTTCATGATGACAGTCAATGAGTAAAGCCACATGTGCACTACACCAAACATGAGATATGTGACAACTGTACATTTGCTTAGGTTGTAGATGGGGAATGGGACCAACTAATGGCTCATTTGGCTATGTGTACACTTGTTCTCAGCATAAATCCAAGTTTGATAGAAACAAGCATTTGTGATTGACATTAAGTCCTCGTCCAAATCTCCACCTTTGAATTTGCACTCAGAATTTCTTTTGTAATTGTAGATATTGTTATTTTCAAATAAGACCTTTTTGAGTAGTAGTAGTACTACAGAAACAGCAACAGAGAAGAAAGAAAAACTTTGGGTATATAAACTTATTTTCCCTTTATTTTAAAAGTTATTTTTTAGGAGAGAAACGTAAATAGCACTGAAAGAATGAGTCTGTACTGTTGTCAGATTGAATTCGCTTGTTTCCCAGGGAGAAAAGAATGGTCCAAGGGACTCAAAAGCTCAGGAATTTAGACATCTAGAAATGAAACCTTATTTTTAACCCAAAGATGATAAAGGGAAATTTACTGATAATAATGGTAAATATATACAGAAGTAAAATGATCCAAATTTTTATCTCAGTCAGAAAATACAATTGTTCCATGGTATCTAGAGGGAATTGGTACCAGAGGCCTCCACAGACACTAAACTTGTGAATTTTCAAGACGCTTATATAAAGTAGTGTAGTATTTGCAAAGAACCTACATATAGCCCTCCACATAATCTAATTCACCTCTATACTACTCAAAACACCTGACACAATAAATATTATATAAACATTTGTTACACTATATTACTTAAAGAATAATGTCAACAAGAAATCTATTTATGTCAGTACAGACAATTATATTTTAGTTTGAAGTTTGTTAAATCCTTTGACAAGAATCCATAGATATAAGGGGATGACTGTTCATAACTTCAACTTGAATTTTACAAATATTGTAGTTTCTTGCTTCAAGACTTTTTTCCACACTCATATCCCAATGCAGAGAATACACACGCACACACAAACATGAACACACCTACAATTAGAACAGTTCTAGTTTTTGTAGCCTTAGTATCTACACAAGTAGAAATAATTTATTAACTTGAAGAATATGCAGCTATAGAATTAAAAAGTGAACAGTTGCCAAAGCAAAACAAAACAAAACAAAAAAACAGATGTAGGAAAATGAAGAAAGTATTCTTAAAGCTTTCCTAGTTAGATCTCATAATATTAGAACACACTTCCTATTTACTCCCTAAATCTCTTTCATCTTCAACCTAGCTTAAATTATTTTGTTACTGTGAAGGAAACATGACCAAAGAGGTATTAACCTTATGAAAATACTTCTGGAAAGTTTATCAGATAATTATTCAAATATGTGGACTGGGCTTATGGCTCAGTGGCACAGCACCTACCTGGCAAGTGTGAGGTCCCAGTACCAAAAAAAAAAAAAAAAAAATCAAATATTCATGTCATTTGTTATAAAGGGTTATTTAGACTCCGCCTTCTAACAATAACAGAAGGAATACACCCAGATGGCTTTTCTTCTTTACTGCATGAATAAAATAGCTGATTTGTTTTACCATAATTTGCTTTTTAAATGCCTTTCTGGGTAATATAAAGACGGGCTTGTATTAATTATTTACTGCTGTATAAAAATTATTTCAAAATATAATGGCTTAAAATATCTCACCTCATCATGTGTGTGAGTCAGAAATGTATGTGCTCAAGCACAGGGTTTTAATTGGGGCTTTATCACAGAGCTGCCATGCCTGTAGACTCATTCAAAGAGTTGGCCATGCCTGTAGACTCATTTCAAGGTTTTCACTGGGGAAATACCTTCCCAAGTTCCCTTACACTATTCTTAGAAGGATCCACTTTCTTGCCTGTTTGTGCACTGAGAACTTCAGAGGTCTGTCTGGTTTCTGGCTGAGATCATCTTCAGTTTTATGCTTCACATCCTCTCTGTAAGGATTGCTCAGCTTAAAGCTTGATTTATCAGAGCAAGCAAGAGGGAAGAGCCAAAAAAAGAGCCCTCAGCATTTAAATCAATGTTTTATTAACCCCATGTTGAAAGTAACTTTCCATCATTTTTGCCATATTCTAGTCATTAAAAGCAAATCATAAACCTTATCCCAGACCCTAATGCAGGACAAATTCACCTGGATGCAGGGATCATTGGGGACCATTTCAAAGACTCTCTGCTACAGAAATAGATAAATTTTGAAGCAGGAAGTATCCCTAGAACAAAATAAATGATGGAAGGGTGTTGATGCAGATCTTATGAAATACAAAGGCCTAGGTCCAATATTCCATAAATACATACCTAAATATAATTGTTTACAACTGCCATTTGAAAGAAATATTCTTATTTGCAATCTATAACATACGATCTAGGAATTTACCCAAAGTTTTACAGCCTTTCATTGCAATTCTTGAACATGAATCAAAGCATTATAACTGGAGTGTCACATTTTACCATTGCATTGAAAGGAGGAAGGTAGAAAGTGTCACAGAAAAGAGGCCATAAAACTGCCAATAAAAGGTAATTTTTCTAATTGACATAAATCTCATTGAATAAAAGAAAATTTTTACTCTTCTCTTTTCCTCTTCCTTCTTCCATTTTCACTACCTTTCCATCTTGATTTCATGTTTCAATCAAATTTGAATTGGCACTGCTCATATCAGAAACATGATTCATAATTTTAAACAATAATAATAAAACTTTTACTCAAGTAATTATAAATGACATAGACTTGTAAAGAGAAATGTGAAGGAATAATACAGAAATATACACATATTTTATATGTGCATATATGTTATTTTGCCGTTGTATATGTTTCCTACCATTACTGTAATAAATGAACAGATATATAGTTGCTTAAAGCAACTAAAATCTATTAATTGAAAATTCTGTATTAAGTGAAGTACAAATGACTTTCATTCAGCTGAAACCAAGGTGAGGATATAACTGCTTTTCTTCTGGCACCTCCAGGGGAAAATATTTTTCCATGCTTTTTCTAGCTTGTGAAATGCTAGAAAGCTTCATCCATGACTCATGAGCCCCGTAGAGTAAATTGATTACTCCAATCTCACCTTCTATCCTCACATCTCTTTCTCTTGCTCCTCTGCCTCTTTCTCTTTTGATTACATGGAGCCTACTTGAAGGAGGTAAAAATATCTTTAAGTTAAAAAAAGTACTACATCTAAAGACACATTGTCATCAATCATCCTCAAAATATTCCCCCTTACTTTGAACAAACTTATCCTACTTACTTTGAACACACTTATTCTTGCTACTTTTTGAGTCAGTTCTGGAAGTCCTCTCTCAAGGCTATCTCTGGTTACGCTGTTATAGCTGCCTTGATGTCCTGAATTGATTAAAATTTTACTCTTCATTGTTGTTTTCACTTTGGGGAAAAGCCACAAGTCACACTGTGCCAGATCCAGTAACCAAGGTGATTTTGGAGTATGGTTTGTAAGAGCCTGCCTTTCTATTGGGTGGCACTCAGCAGCAGCCTTCACTGTATCTTTATCACACCTTGTACAGACATCCACAAAAGAAGACTTCTAGAACTTCAGAAAGTGACAAGAATGACAGGATAAATGAATTGGATGTGAGTGAGGGGATTTTGGTGAAAATGGCAATGTATCTTTTACTGTCATAAATTCATAAAAATTCAAGCTTTACATATAATTTGGTCATATTCTATATAATGCAGAATACTCCCCCCTCTAAAGATTCTTAGTATATATGAATGTCCCTTTATTATAGTCACAGATTTCAGGGATTACACAGACACATTTTGGGGACTTTTTCTGCTTGTCACATCTGGGTTCACCAGTGACAACATTTAGCAAAACCATAGATTACAACCAGGTTATTGATTTTGGTGCAATCCACCAATCTTCAGATTTCCCATTTTTCGTGTCCTCAAGCATGAAGTAAATTACATATGGTTGTATCACTTTTGTAGGTGCATGTATTGACCATAAAAATCAAGATATTAAATAATTTCACTATGAAAATAATTCCTTGTGACAGCCATTTATAAGCTATGTCCCTTCTCCCGAATTTCCTCCATTTCAAATTCTCAAGAATAGTTTATAAAAAGCTTGTAACCTTTTAGAGTTAGCTTTTTCTATTCAGCATAATTTCTTGGTAAATGAGCCAATTTTTTATTTATATCAATATTTCTTTACTTCTTATTGCTATGTAGTATGTGTATCACCAACTTTTAACCAGTCACAAATCAAAAGTCGTTTGGGTTCTTTTCAAATTTGAGATTTGTCTTAGTTATTTTTCACTTGTTGTTGAGACAAAATACCTGACACCCAAAATTAGGAAAGGAAAAGTTTATTTCTTGTAGTTCTTGGAGGTTTCAATCCATGCTCACCTGGATCCAAGGCAGCATGATGTGGTGGGGCAGTCATTCATGGCCACTGCAAAACAGCAAGGCACTGACTGGCAAGAGAGAGACATGCCTTCTTCTTGCCCTTACACAGTATGCTGGCTACACCTCTGGGTGAGTGCAGCACTCACATCGCCAATCCCAGCACCAAACAACATACCAATCAGGAATGCCAAACTCAGCCATGTCCATGATTACATGGGGCTTAAGTGGGAGCCATCTGACCACACTATAACAAGATTATTACAAATTAAAATGTTATGACTATTTATACACAGATTTTTGCATAAATGTATTTGCTTCTCTGATATAAAAATCAAGTACAATTAAGGCTGTAATTCACTTAACAAACTCAATTCAATCCACAATTCTGGAGAAGACAGCCACGCTCGTGTTGGTGTGGGGAACCTGCTTGTGGTCATGTTCCTCACCAGACACAGAGTTTGCGAATGCAAGCAACCTTTTCCAAAACGTTTTTGTTTATGAACTGAATTTTTCACAAATGAAAAGTGTTCATGAAACAAGGTATTATGGTATTGAATTGAACAGCTGTTTATTCAGTTTATAAGAAGTTGATGAACTGTTTAGTATAATAAATGCACCATTGTGTACTCACACTACCAATAACTGAGTCATCCAGTTTCTATGCTTGTTGTTGGTATTTTTATGTTGTTACTTTTTGATTTTGGCTATGCTGATTATAGTAACATCTCATTATGATTGCAATTTACATTTCCCTGATGGTTAACAATATTGATCATCTTTTTATGTCTTTATTTTTCATTTGTACACCTGCTTCCATGAAATATCTTGATTTTTACTTGTTCTGTTTTGGGTAAGATGCTGGGGATTGAACTCAGGGACTTGAAAATGTGGAACCTCTACTACTGAAGCAAATCCTCATTGTTTGTTTCAATGTAACTTTTGAGAACTTTTTACATATTGTGGATATATTACAATATATGATATACGTGTGTGTATGTATATATTATATGGTCCAGATGTATATTCTACAATATTATATATTTAATTTAATATAATGTATTCCCTGTATGACATGATAGGAAAATAAAAGTCTTTCACTGTTAAGCATGATAAAAGATGTTTCTACATTTTCTTTCTACCAAATTGAGGTAGTTACCCTCCATTTCTAATTTACTGACTGTCTTGAACATGCATCAGTATAATAAGTTGTCAAATCCTTTTCTCTGTCTTCTGCAAGTATTACATGATTTTTCTTCTTCAACTCACTATATAGTAGATTATATTCATTGATCTTCTTTTTCCCTTTTCTGTAGAGTATAATGCAATTATAATTAGGAAAGGAAATTCTAAACTCAAGAGTGAGTAAATGAAGAAATAAGGAAGTTGTCACAAATGTATTTGACCTCCTTAATCTATTATGTAGTAAGCATTTTGTTTATATAGTTCTTAGTCCAAAAGTATCAAATGTTTTTCCATATGAAATAATGTTTTGAATATGTGCAAACAAGAATGTATTAAAAGCATAAAAACGTAGTTTACTTAAAGAAAAGTTCTGAGGAAAGGTAAGAGGGAGAATGTAGAAATTAGGAATTTATGCTAAACACTTTAATTATAGGTAAGTATGCTTTCATATCTTCACAGTAATACAAAACACATTCACTTGCAGAATTGATTCAGATTACTTAAACAATAGATATGTTCATGTACTGTACATAAATGTGTGGAAAATACTTACATTTATAGGAAATGAAGCTATGAATACTTTCCTAATTGTGCAAAAGGAAGACCAAAACAAACAGAAACAAAACAGTGAAGCTTTGCAAAGCTACAGCACGAAAACTCTATAAGCATTTCACTCCTTATGGAATGGGTTTCTTTACTATGGGAAATCCAAATAATAAGAAATGGATATTTGTAATAATAAGAAATGGTTTCTCTAGGGGAAGAAGCATGATGGCCTACATGCATCTGCCCTTTTTACCACATTGTATTCTTCCCTGTACTGAAGTCTATAATATTACTTTGTCTCTAAGCAACTGTGTGATGAAGGTGCTGTCTTTGTCTGAGTCTTCTTTCATTGTGAATTTTTGCCTAAAAATTGAGAATAAAATGAGTTTGGCATGTTCCTTCTATTTGTATGATTACAAAGAATGGTTTTTTTTCCCCTTTAAGCCCTTGGTAGAATTCTCTAGCTTAACCACCTTGACCTAGAAGTTTCTTCTTCAATAGCAGTCTAGTTACAAATTTAATTTCTTTAATGGTCATAAGACTATCAATTTCATCTTGAATATCAGTAGTTTGTGTTTTGCTAGGCATTGGTGCATTTATTCTAAAATTATCAAATTTCTCATCATAAGCTTATTGTAACTATACCTTTATTATCACTTTCATTGCTGAAGGATCTGTAAGGGTATTTTCTCTCTCATTCTTAATATCATAAATTAATTTCTTCTTTGTTTAATTTTTCAATCTTGCAGTAAGTCTATCGATCAGTTTTATGAGTTTCTGTAGGAAACTTGTGTGACTGATATTCTCCACTTGCCTTTTGCTTTTCTTAAATATCATCTATTTCTTTTATATCTTTTGCTTACTTTAAAATTATTTTGCTCTTCCTTTACTATTGAAGTAGACATACTATTTGATTTAAAATCTTTATGTCGAGCATAAGCATTTACTTCTAAGATTTTACTGTTTTAGCTGCATCATACCTATTTTAAAATTACATATTTGTTTTAAATTATGTCTATGTACATATTAAATTTCAGCTTAAACTTCCTTTTTGACTATCACTTATCATATTTTATTTTATTAGAACATATTTTCAGCATGTGAACTTTACAAACGACTTAGAGAGTAAGTAAACGTACATAGTACATCTTGATCCTTTTTCATTCTCCTTCCTCCCCCAGCCAATTGCCTTCCTTTGATTCTAAATCCCTTTTCCCCATTTTCATTATTATTATCATTTCTTTTAGTTCATGTTTAAGACATATAATGTTTGCATCCCTTGTTGGTATTTGATACATATACATGACACATCTTAAATATTTTTATTTCCCCTTTCTCACCTACCTCTCTGCATTCTTGTTCCCCTAGACCCCTTCCCATTTGCAAAAGATCTATCTCCTTTTTTCATTCTATTGATACTTAATTTTGCTCTTTATTTGTACTTCACCTTACCAAATGAAAGATACCATATAGTGTTTAAGTATCTCATTTATTTAATTTGACACTATATTTTCCAGGTGCAACCATTTTCCTACAAATGTCTCAAATTTATCCTGCTTTATAGCTGAGTAGTTTATGTACAGATACCACATTCTTTATTCATTCATCTGTTGATGGACATACAGGCTGCTTCTAGGATTCAGTTATTAGGAATTGTTCTGTTATAAGCACTGATACGTATGCATCAATGTAATACTATAATTTAAGATCTTTTGTGAAGATACCAAGAAGGGAAATAGATGGGTCAAATGAAATTTCTATTTTAGTTCTTTATCTCAACAATGATTTTGATAATAATTTTATTAGTTTGCATCCCCACAAAAAATATAGAAGAGCTTCTTTTCCACTGTAGCCATGGTAGTGTTTGCTATTACTTGATTTCTTGATGATTGTCACTCTGATGTAAGACGAAATCCTCCATTGTTTTAATTTGGAGTTTTCTAATGACCAGAGATGTCGAACATGTTTTAAATGTTTTTGGCCACTTGTACTTCTCCTAAGAACTCTCTGTTCATTTAGCTTGTCCATTTTGTGATTGGGTCTTTTATTTTGCGTGATCTAGTACTTTGAAGTTCTTCGTATATTCTAGATATAAGTCCTCTATCAGAAGAATAGCTAGGAAAATATTTTTCCCATTCTGTTGGTGGTTTCTTCATTCTACTTAGTATCTTTTGCTGTGCAGGTTTTAATTTGATATAATTCCATTTGCTGGTTCTTGCTGTTATTTCTTGTGCAATTCAGGTTCTATTTCTACAGTTCTTGCCTACACCTGTGACTTCAAGCGTTTTACATATTTTGTTTTCCAATATATTCAGTGTTTATGTTTTAATGCTTATATTTTCACTCCACTTTGATTTTAGCTTACTGTATGACAAGAGATATGAATCTAGCTTCAATGTTCTGCAAAAGGATATCAATTTTTTCCAGAAACAGTTGCTGAATAGACTATCATTCTTCTAATGTATGCTTTTGTCCCATTTGTCAAATATCAAATAACTGAATGTGATAAGGTTGTTTCTGAGTTCTTTATTCTGTCCCATTGATCTACATGTCTGTTTTTGTGCCAGTACTATGCCATTTTTGACATTGTTTCTTTGTAGGATAGCTTGAAGTTAGCTATTGTGATGCCTCCTTTTTTGCTCTTGCTGCCCAAGATTGTTTTTGGTATTCTGAGTGTCTTCCGGTTTCGCATGAATTTTAGTGTCTGTGAAGAATGCTGCTAGTGTTTTTATTGGTATTACACTAAATGTGTATAACAGCTTTGAGGTTTTGGCCATTTTGACAATATCAGTTCTTCCTATTCAGTAGCAGTCATCATTTTTCCATTTTCTGATGTTCTTTTCAATTTCCTTTTCCAGAGGACTGTAGCATGTCTTCTTTTTGTAGAGGCCTTTCACTTCCTAAGTTAGATTAATTTCTAGATATTTTATTTTTCTTGATTCTATTGTGAATGTTATTATTCTAATAATTTCTTTCTCATTGTGTTCATTATTTATATACAGAAATACTATTAATTTGTGTGTGTTGATTTTCTATTTTTCCTGAAATTGGTCACTAATTCAAAGTACTTTTTGGTTGATTCTTTTAGTTTTTTATGTAAAGTATCATTTCATTCACAAATAATGTTAATTTGAGTTGTTTTTTTCCTATATGTATCCATCATACTCCTTTCTCTTGACTGATTACTCTGGCTAATATTTTCAGTACTATGTTGAATAAAAGACGTGATACTGGGAATCATTATCTTGCTTCAGAATTTAGAAAAAAAGTCTTTAGCTTTTCTTCATTTAATATAAATTTGGTCATCAGTTTGTCAATAATAGCTTTTATTGAAATCAGGTATGTTCCTTCTATACCTATTTTCTTCAGGATTCATCATGAACAAGTATTGGATTTTGTTGAGTCTTTTGTGCATCCACAGATATGCTCATGTGGGTTTTGTCCTTTCTTTTTATGTGGCATATTACACTTACTGATTTATGTATAATGAACCATCCTTGTAACTCTGGGGTGAAATCTACTTGGTCACAATGAATATGATCTTACTGAAGATGTGTTGCATTTCGTTTGTCAGTGTCATGTTGAATGTTTTTACATCTGTGTTCATTAAGGAAATTGGCCTGTAATTTTCTTTTTCAGTTAGGTCTTTATTTGGTCTTGGGATCAGAGTGATGCTCGCTTTCATACATTAGTTTGGAAGCACTCTGCTTCTTTCAATTTAGTTGGAGAGTTAATGATGCTAAGTGGTCCGATAGGTTTGTTGTGTGTGTTTGTGTGTTGTGTCAAGAGGATTGGTAGGGTTATTGGGTAAGGGGTTTGGCGGCATGGAATGGACCAAAAGTATTTGGGCTGCCCCATGTACTTGAATGAGAGAGAGGCATCCCCTGAGACCAAAAAAGGCTTGTATAAAAGGAATTTCTGACCATTTGCCTTTGTGATAGCAAAAGTTACCTAAATCATGGAGGACATTGAAATTGAGAGTGCCTTCTTCTGGCCAGCAACTTCCATTGTCAAGTTTGTATTGCGTGCAAGTCATTCGGCAGTAAAAGATTAGTTATTTTGGTTTAATAGTCTTTCAGAGACCTAGGGTGTTTACGTTCTTTATGAGACACCTGGGCATGGTGTGATTTGGGGGTTTGGAAGGAATTTTTCCCATAGTGACCAAATTGGAGGTGAGCCAAAGGTTGGTCACAATCCCTAAGAGGATCATCAGCCTTGCTGAGGTGTGATAGAGACAGAGAGTTGCCTGTCAGCCCCGTAAGTCATCACTTAGGGGACAGAAAGGCCTCCTAAAGGCTGTGAGGGAGTCCTGATGTGGGCCCACGATTTTAAGAGAGAGAGAGAGAAAGTGGCAAAAGCTCCTGGAATGAGCAGCGCTCACCCGTGGGAGATCATGTGGACCAGTGTTGGATGGAGGCTGGCAACAGCAAAGGCAGAGATGAGAGAGAGGAAGGGTGGCTCACTGGTGGAAGGAGCTCAAGCTGGGGCAGCCCTCCAGGAGCTGCATGCCCCAACTGGATCTGAGTCACTGCACCAAAGTGTTAGGATTTTTGGTGCAGTTAAGAGACACATGCAGGGGAAAAATAAAATCTTTATTACGGGCATGGGAGAGCTGTAGGAGATTGTGAAGACCCTCAAAAGAGACAAAGCCAGGTAGTCGTTTTTATGAGATTGGGAGGGGGTGGACAGCTCACAGTGTTGGAAGAGGACTGGAAGTCCTCTGGCATGCACAGAAAAGGGAAGGTGTGAAGTTTATTTTGGGTTTAGGAGAAGAACATGGAATTTAGTGTAGGAGAGATATACTGTTGTTTGGGGTCAGTACCATGTTAAGCAGGTGCCATGTTGAGCCTGGTAGAGTTCCATACAAGTGAAACCCATAAAAAATTCCACAAACTATTTTGTCCCAGTTTGATGAGTGTCAATTAATAGTCTTTTCTCAGTTAAGTTTTACTTTTTTCTCATTCTTGGTGTGATTTTCAACTGTACCCTGGACCTACTGTATATTGTGTTATGCGACCTTGGATCCTATTTAAATCTTTCACATTAGCAGGAAATCATTCTATTTAGATGAAATCCTAACCCTTGTCTACTTTGTAGGCTAGGGTTCCCTGATAGTGTAATTTTTAGAGCCATTGTGGTGTTATTTTGACTTGTTTATAATTTTGGTCTTGTGATTCTGGAAGTCTTAATACTTCTCATTGGTGCTGCCTAAGGAGGAACCTAAAAGTCCACCTGAATAGGACCTCTAGGTGTCTACCAGTGGAGGAATGTACTCCATCTTTAGATGCTTCTTTCTGTTTGAATTCCCTTATTGATGCCCCTTTGCCAAGCTGAGCCAGTATCTCTGGACTAGGTGGAGGAGAGCAGCCTCAGGTCCTGAGGAGATGGGAGTCCTGGGTCATGAAACATTTATGTCTGGGTTTTGCTTGCCACTTCTCATGGACATTCTGTTGTTCTTAGTGCAAATGAGCAGTCTCAGTTCCCCAAGGTTCAGCACTGTCAAGAGAATCTTGTGGCAGGATCCTTTTTCAGGAGATGACATGGAAAGCACCTCTGAAACCAGTGAAATGTGGTAGTGGGATTCTTGCACTTGTGCTTTTTGCTTCCTGGTATTTCTGGGAAAGAGTGTATGAGGATTATGCAGTTAAGAAGGTTTTTCAATGCAGTCTGCTCATTGTGCTCTCTTGAAAGTACCTTCAGCAGCTTCAGTGACACCTTGTTGAATGAGGAGTCTCTGATGGGAGAAGGAGAATATTTCCCTGGTTGCTTTGCCAGTTCCGCATTCCCTGTGGTGGCCTAGTTCTGTCTGGGAGAGGAATGGGCCCACTTAGGTTGCCCAACATTACCAGATTGAGTGTCTGTTGGGTGAGGTCCATTTACTCACCTGTGGTGTCCTTCCAGTCCCAGGGTCTCTAATCAGTATCCCGTGTCTATGCCCTTTAAAAACCTCACTGATTGCTTTTCTGTGGTTGTAATGTCTGCATCCCCCAAAATTTATAAGCTGAAATCTGATCCCCAAGATGATGGGAGCAGGAGATGGTGCCTTTTGAGTGGCAGATTTCTCATGAATAGAATTGTTTAAGTAGCCTTCAAAGGAGACCCTGAGAGTTTTCTATCCCGTCTTTCTTGTGGGTCATGGAAAAAGGACTGTAAGTGTGCATGTGAGTTCCAACAAGCAAAATCTGCCAGAGCTTTGATTTTAGACTTTCTAAACTCTAAAACAGTTATAAATACATATTTGTTTTTTATAAGCTACCCTAGTCGTTGCTTTTTATTGTAACAGTCTGAATAAGGTAAGATATACCTTTTGCACTATTTCTCAGACTTACTTATGCCCCCATCTGTACTTAAAATTTTTGATGTAAGAGAAGAAACAAATGGACCTGCTTTAGTGTGTCATAAACTGAAGTCCATAAAATAGTTTTTAAAAATACGTTCTTCAGGATGAAAATTCTTCTGCCTAGTTAAAATTGAATGCCAATAAGCATGACACATAAATTAGGTAGGAAAAGCCACAGAGCATCACCTTTTTCTATTCACTTCCATCATATTTGGGGAATGTCAAGACAGAAAGGCACTCATATAATTAAATCAACAATGAAGAACCTTAAAATTCTTTACAAAAAGCAGTTTAACTTTGCCACTATGTAACTCTGTATGCATTTTATTCTCCCCGATGACAGAGGCAATAAATTCAGACAAAAGAAAAATCCACATGAACCTGTGTAACAAGTTAATGTGAAATAAAATATATTACAGTTGATTCCATTTTCCTGCAATTTTGATTGATTTTAAAAGCTGGTCACTTCTAAGGAACCTAACAAAATTCATTTCAGAGGACAACCTGTAAAGACTACGTAAGAAAACATTTTAAGAAAAAAAAATGTGTGTGCATATATGTGTGTTTGTAAAAGGAGATAAGATAGATACAAATGTAAGATTGATGCAATGGCAAATGTAAAGGAATTCCACTAACTGTTGAAAATCATGGCCTTCCTGTTCAGGACAAAACAAGTCCTTTCCAGATTGCAATATCACCTGCAACAGTGCAAGCAATGAGTGATTTGAAGGTGCCTTTTAGGGAGCCTGAGAGGCCAAAAGTAGCATCCATGACCTCTACAAATACACAATGCCAACAAGCAAATAAACAATGAAATCTTGAATATATCACACAAGATCGCAGTCTGTGCTAGCCTGAAGAGTGGATTCCCAAGTTCTCTATGTCCTGATCATGAGCACCCATGATTAATATTTTGTATATGAGAGGGCACTTTGCACATGGAATTAAGATAAAGACCTTGAAATGAAATTATTCTTCATTATCTTGGCAGGTCCAACATAGTCACAGGGTGTTTGTAACAGGGAAGTAGAATGGGCAGAGTCAGAGATGCAACCACAGGAGCAGAGACTGCTGTGATGTGAGGAAAGAAACAAATGTGAGGGAACGCAAGAGGCCTCTAGTAACTGGGAAGGCCAGGAGGTAGATTTTTCGCTACAGCCTCTAGTACAGCACAGCCCTACCTACAGTTTGATTGTACCACTTCTGAATCCAAGAAGTGTAAAGTAAGTTAAATTTAATGTACTAGATTTGTGGTGATTTGTTAGGTGAAATGAAAGAGGCATAAGTTTAAATATCACATAGTTTATCTTATGTGAGACACCAAAAATATAAAGAACAAAATAAAAGATAAATAATATGAGAAAGGGAGACAGATCTTTGGCAAAAGAAAAAAGAATCAAAAGATGGAAGATAGGATGAAAAAATTAAGATGTTAGGTACCTGTACCAACTCCCAAATGTAATCACTGCGTACTGCAAACATGTACTAATTAAAAGTAAAAACCAAGGGAAAAAACAAAGTAGCAAAGCCTCCAAGTTAGTTTTTTTTCATTTATGTTCACTTGCACCACTTCATCAAAAGTTTTTTCATCTTTTCCCATAATCCCTCTATTCTTTTGCTGGCCTGATAAATGAGAGAACAATATTTCCTGAAGCTAATATTAGAAACCATATTTAATAACTGTGCTTAAAATATCTCTGAAGGCACAGTTAAAAGATAAACTTTAGATAAATTATAAAGAATTTAATTGAGTGAAGAATGATGTGCAAATCAGGCAGCCTCAGAACCAGAACAGATTCAGAGAGACTTCAGTCTTCCATGCGGTTGGAAGTTCTTATGGACAAAAAGAGAAAATGAGGTAGACGTGGTTTTGCCTTATTTGGGCAGTGTTAACATTCAGCTGCCTGTGATGGACTGAAGCTCAGTTCTCATATTTGGCTGACAATAAACTATTGTTACAAGAGCATACAGCTAAGCTATGCTTTCAGTTAGTTTCTACTCTGTTAAACTGTAGTTCTTTATGTCAAATTCCACTATGGTGGCCTTGTCAGGTGAAAATTATTTTAATGGCATAAAGGAAATTTTTAGATCAAAAGAATTTGTGCACTGGTAAGTGCAGAATTCTTTCATATACACTCTTCACACACAAAAAACACGTAAAACAAACACACACAGACACACACACACATGTATATATATATATATAACATATAAAATAAATGTGTTTATAAATCTTTACTCAATGTATGCTATATTAATATGACTTGGTGTGGGCAGGATTCTTTTCCTCTATACTGTTGGATATCAGCATCTAGCTAGGAAATGTCTGTCAAAAAATAAAATATCGGTTTGAATAGAAATATAGACTACTAATTTCTCTTTGTCTTCAGTTAATCAGACTAGGTATATTCCAAACCTGTATTCACCAATTGCATCAACTTCATCTTTTATAGTGAATGATCTCATGCTGAGATTGTATGTGGCTTACAACCGAAAAACAGAATTGTAGTTTAATATTTATGGTTTTGGGGAATTTAAAAAATTTTTAACTTTTATTTCAGCTTCCTGCTTACTGATGACATTTTAATTTGCTGGTATTCAAAACAGAATATAAATTCATGATAATGAAAACATGATGAGTAATTTCTGCCATAGCTATGTCAAAACAGTAGCTCAGAAGGGAGCCAGATAAGGTAGAGTACATCCCAGTGTTTTTTGAGAGGAAAGGATTAAAAGTTAAACATGGAATGTATCACAAAAAATTGAGATAGAGCAAGTGCCATTACAGCTAAACCTTTAGGGCTTCTGGAAAATTTGCTGTGATGAAAGTTTGTCATGAAAAGGCAGCTAGAAATCACGTCTAGATGGAAGATGCTAAGTTTACAGTACTGTTTCTGATGAATTAACAAATATGAAAAACTAAGTTTTAATGGCATAAGGAAAGAAAGACTTTCACACACAAGCGTTCTTTCTTTGTCCCTTTTCCCCCCTCTCCTAGGTCCTAAATCACTTTAGGCAAGGTCACTGACCTTCAATTTGGGTGAC
The DNA here is from genome assembly GCA_004363535.1 of Dasyprocta punctata. Classification (NCBI taxonomy): domain Eukaryota; kingdom Metazoa; phylum Chordata; class Mammalia; order Rodentia; family Dasyproctidae; genus Dasyprocta; species Dasyprocta punctata. The sequence goes on along the minus strand of RJWM01003033.1, from coordinate 54,305 downwards.
TGTAAGTCTAAAACTTTTTCCCAAATTGGTTCTTAGAATTTCAGAATTGAGGAGGAAGGGGAAGAGGAAGGTGATAAGTAGTTTTAGCAATAAATGCAGTATATTTTGTTAAATACCATATTTGTAGTGTTTTGTTTAGCATCTTTTACATTAATACTAGAAGTAGTTGAGAGAGAATGAAAAAGAAAAGGAAGAAAGGTTTAAAAAAGAACAAAATAAAATGATTTTTGACTGAAACTTTAATTGTAGAAAAGTATGATACAGTGATATATCAACTGTTATGTGACATAATCTAAATTTATTAAGTACTTTTAACAGTATTTTTTAAAAAAGACTATTATTGTGTGTGTGTGCGTGTGTGTGTGTGTATAAAGGAATGTGAAATCAAGACTTTACACTGAGTCATATCCCCAGTGCTTTTTATGTTTTATTTTGAGCCAGGGCTATCAAATTGCCCAGAATGGGCTCAAATATGTGATTATCCTGCCTGAGCTTCCCAAAGTGCTGTGATTACTGGTATGTGCCACTATGCCTGGTTTATTATTTTTAAATAAGCCAATCAAAATGTCTTGGTGTTTATATTATATATATATATATATATATACACATATATATACAATCTAATGTTATGCACAAAATACTGTAAACTAACTTCATAATTAAGGTAATATATTTTGAGTAAATACTTTATAGTACTTTGTTTTACAATAAATATAATATTCAAGAATTTCTGCCCACTCTGTACATGCCTCGTGCTCATGATTGGCTGTCTGTCTTATCTGCTTCTTTTCAATCTGACAGAAGTCGAAAAAGATTTGTGGAGAGCAAAGAGCAAGTGCAGAATAAAAATGGCAATGAATAAACTTAGATTCTGGAATCATCCTTTAGAGTCATCCTTTAGTGTGGCAAATAAAGGGCACTTATCCTAAGACATGCACTTATTTTCCCCTCTAATTATAATTATTAAAATACATGCAAGAGAAAACATATGCAGCAAGGGTTATAACCTTGTTCATCAGTGATCCAGATAATATGAACAAGAAAATTTAAAAAAAGACTTGTAAAATGTGCCATTGCTAGATTTTAGGTTAGTATTTCTGCATGTATTTCATTCATCCAGTTCCTTCTATGCTAATTAATGAAATTATAGTAAAAGCTAAATGAAGGATGCCTACACAAAGAGCTTCAGGATCTCAGTAATTATTTAGAGGGAAATGATTTGCACTTCTCTGCAGAGATATGATTTCATTTATACAAAAAGAAAAAAGTATGAAAAAATACACTTTTGAAAGGAAGTTCTTTTTGAGGAACATCGTTGTCAACAGAAAAAATCTTGGACCAGAAATTAAAGCTCCCAGTGGAAGTTCTAAAATATCTTTAACTGGCAGTAGAATCCTAGGTGACTTAAGAGATAAATCTTCTGATTCCCAATGGTTTCATCTGTCATGTGCAGGGAACTTTTAAAGTCTACCTCCTATTTCTCAAAGGGAAGTCATGCCAATTAAATTTCTCAAAGCACCCGTTGTGTGTTTCTTCATAAGCTACCACAGTTGCTATAAAAGTACTCATAATTCACTTAACTAAACCATGTAGATACTTTTGTTTGGATTTATACTTTTAAAAAAGGAGGTGCTGTTTAGTTTTTAAGACTACAGATCCCAATTCTTATTTTATCTTAAATGTCCTGATTTTTAAACAAGAGTCATCACTTATCCAATGCCAATTCCTCATTATCTGTTCTATACTGTAGATGGACTTTGCTGTAAACATATGCTAGCTGATTCTCCCTGCATATTATGTATGAGTAACACTGACCAAAGGCTACTTGACTGCCCCATGGGCTGTGAATCATTTGTTGCATACGCCATTGTCCATGGTAGGAGTAGAGACACAACAAGGAACACGACCTCTCAAATCTGGGAGGTGTCTCTTTGGTGGTCCAGAACAGATCCTTAATATCAAACTGAGTGAATAATATGCCCAAGGTCACATTGGTACTCAGTCATGAGCAGAATTCAATCTGCTGACTTGACTCATGAATACTATCTATCTATTTATTTATTTATTTAGGGTTTCTTGAGACAAGGTCCTACTATGTAGTTCAGGCTGGCATTAAACTCACTACATAGCTCAAACTGGTCTCAAAATTGCAATGATCATCCTGCCTCAACCTCCCAAGTACTGGGATTAAAGTGCCACCATGCCAGATGTGCATACTTTCAATAATACACCATGTCAACAAAAATTTACCTTCCTGCCCAACTTTTGGTTTTCTTTTTGTTTTTGCCAGCCCACAAAGTTGTTAATCACAGGTTCCTTGGATCATCCTTATTGCTCTCTAGACTCTCAGACTCCTATGTATGTGTACAATTTTTATGGTAGAAAACAACTGTAAACTGCTCGTTTGAGACCAAGGTCACTAGGGTTGCTCAAGTGGTGGCTTGGCTAATTCACTACCTTTTGCCCCTGGCTCCTCTACTATAGAGCAAGAGATGATTCATCTTCATGCAGACTTTAATAGTCTCAGTTGAAAAACCTCTGAGAAACATAACTCATTGCCACTGTGTCCTGTACATGAAAAGACACCACGCTGAACTTTCTGTATTTGGAACTGAAGGTAGAGTTAGCAGTTGTCTTTGGTCAGCATCATGCATTTATCACCAGTTTATTCCAGAGGCAGAACCAGACTCAGTCGTAGATTGTGAGTGTTAAACATTTGGTTCTGTGGAAGCAAAAGTATATAGAAGGAAAAAAAAAAGTAATAATTTGAGCGTTAAAAGTTCTGTGTGTGAATGCAACTTTCTTTACTTATTAGATGTGTGCCTTTACAGGCTGCTATTTCACCTCTCTAGACTTCTGTTTCTTCCTTTTAAATGACATTTGTACTGCTTATGTCACAGGGGAATTCCCCTTCACCCTTGCTGTTGACACTGTGTTTTCCATCAGTCTGGGCCTCAGTGCAGTGGTCACCTTCCCACATAGTATTCATAGTATTTGTTATCTTTTCTCTCATCTAAGACCAGTTGTTTACCATTTTAGTGCCCATGTTGTCTTAGGAAAGGTGATTCTAATTCCAGCTCTCACAAAGGAATACGTGAATGTGACAAAACCCATGAATTCGGTCAGTGAACCATGACCATGATGCTTGGGTGTAGTAGGGGACATAGGGACATGTGCTTTAATGCTACCACATTGTATATGTGTCACCATATAGTACAGAAGGGTAATTCTCAGGGCTGGCAGGAAATGCTGCCACCCAGTTCTCTTCCTCCTTATGGTGGGGCAAAATGTGTTGAAGTGCTAGTGCCATTTGTTCCTGATAGAAATACCAGGGTTTTTCCCAGCATATTTTTTTCTACCCTTTATCAAAATTTAGATGGTTGAAAGTGCATGATATTTTCTTCATTCTCAGTTCTATTCCTTTGGTCAATATGTCTATTTTTAAGCCAGTATCATGCGACTTCATTATTGTATCTTTGTATTGTAACTTGAAACCCAGGATTACTATAGTGTCTCCTGCTTTGATATTTTTGTTCATTTGCAGTGGTAGAAGAATATCCAGGTTTATGAAAGCAAAACTTACAGTAGATAATTTGCAGAAGCAGCCTATATTCACTATTCCTAAAGAAGATATGGTATATATACACTATGGGGTACTACTCAGTCAAAAAGAAGGATAGATTTCAATCATTTGTAGGAAAACGGATAAAACGAGACTATAATGCTAAGTGAAATAAATCAGATACTGCAGGTTAAATATCACATGGTTCATATTATATGTAAAACACAAAATATAAATAATTTAAAGAGCAAAATAACAGAGAATTAGTAGAAAACAGGGAGGTGGAGATTGTGTGGAGATGTCACAATCATCCTTAGAGAGTCAATGTACTGCCTCCGACATTGAGTCAAGTATTTGCCTCAATTCCACAGCACTGTTGAGGATACTGACTGCCGCAATTAATATTGCCATGGTTTCATGGTAGTACCTCACACGGCTCTCTATTTTCTTGTCTTTCATTTAGTTCATATAACTTTTACCACTCCATATGATATTAATATACTGGTGCTCCTCTACCTAAGATAGATTAAGATGAAGCCATTGAGAATATAAAATATCAGCAACTGAAGACACATTGAATAAAGCTAGTCTAATAAACATCTCAGCTTAGTGCCATAGTTTCCTATGAAGTATGGAGACATAGTTCCCTGGGGAGTTTCTTCTCATGACCTTGTGCTTGATTGAGTGCTGCTGCTCATTGCCCCACCATAGCATGATGACAGAATATTGTATAATGCATTGGTAGCCCAGAAAAAGTTTAAAATTCAAACTGCAGGTATGATTTCTACTGAAAACATCCAACTTCACAACCCCAATGGAAAATCCTAACACAAATACTTGTAAATCAGAGACCAGGACATTTGTATATACAAAGATTGTATTTATTGTACCATTCACTGGCAGATTGCAAACTCTAGAGAGGGGTTCTCTCTTTAATTTTCTTTTGATCTCCCATCAGTGAAAAGAATGGCACATAATAGAAACTCAATGCATATTTTATTTGAATAATTAAATGCAATAATTTTCATGAAACTTTTATATCTAGAAATTGGGCAAAATAATATATCCTCATAAAGTTTTTTACACATTAAAATGATATCCTAGTGATGCTTATTAGATAGTTAATCATTATTTTCTTTTTCTATACTCTTCTAAATTCATTGTTAGAGATTTGACAGACTGATAATAATTGACAGATTCTTCATTTTCTGCCATATTTATTGCTTGGAAGCCAGTGAAGCTACTCACAAATCAAGTGTTAGATCTTGGAGACAAATTGATCATATAATTCTTCAAGGAACAGGCATGGTGGAAGATGAAGGTAAACACATTTTAAATGGAAAAGTCAATAGAAAAAAATGAAAAGTTAAAATCAAATAGACTTAGGTGCTATTTAACTAGTTCTGTTTAAATTAACCTTTGCAAGTCCTGTTATTTTTAAAGCAGGAAGACAGATGAGCAACCGAGATCAAGGAAACAGTTGTTAGAATTCAATGGGAGAAAATTTGGTCCAAGAGTTGTATTTGAGGAAATTTCATTCCTGAAAGGATAGAAATTTTTATGACTTCCAGGATAAGTATTAATGCTGTCTCTCTGTTTCTTATTTCTGTATGAGCATGGTTGAGGATCAGAAGAAGGATCTCAATTCCTGATATTAGGAGTTCCCACATAGATTGGTCATGCTACTGAGGCAAAGATGGAGAATGGACCATTGTCAAAATATCTTCCACCTTAGGGTAATTTTTGGGGAGATAAGTCCTGGTGATGTTTAGAAAGACAGAGTAGGGGGAGAATACAAGTCATTCCGAGAAAAAGAAAAGTGAAATTCATAGAACCAACCAGACAGAGAGGAAAGGAGACAGTGTGTGGATGGGAGGGTAAAGCAGCTTGTGGTTGGAAGTTTCCATCACTAGAATGATTCCCCTGGTTCTTCACTATTTTACTTTTTTATATTAACTTTGATCATGTTCTTTATGCCAAGCAAACAGCTCTTCGTTTTGTTTGTTTATGTGTGCATGCAGCAGTCTATTCTACCATTGTTTTGGAGTTTGGAATCATAGCTAATTTTTACCTGCACAACACATATAGCAGAAATAACCCATCTTTTCCTAACACTAGCATGGTTTTATATTTTTCTATTAATGTTATATTAATAATCATTTTGGTTCAAGGTAATGACTAATCTGTATGAAGAAATATCCACTAGCCAACTTACTAGGCTATCATTACAATATCTAGACACAGATTTTATGTGTGCTACATGTAGGTATTAGTTTATAGTTGTATAAATATAGATATCAAATATTAGATAAGTTAAGTAACCTCCACCAAGTCAGACAGCTGATATGTAGCAGAACCAATTCAGCACATCTTTAATTCTGGGGTCTGGGACCAGGGATTTAGCTCAGTGGTGTAAGCACCTGCCTGGCAAGCATAATGTTGTGAGTTTGATCCCAAGTACCACCAAAAAAAAAAAAAAATTCAGTGTAATTCTGGTGTCCTTAACTACAATGGAGTGCTAGTTTTCTAAAACCGCAGAGTTCGCAAAACAGATCTTTGAGTTGGATTGGCATGAACAAGAATGACTGATAAATTGTTCCATCTTATGGAGAAGACACAATAAGACAAATTCTTCAAGTCCTAAAGAACATTACGTTGCGCTGCTTAGTTTTGAAATATTTCCATCCACTATCACACTAAGATATGAAAATTATTTTCCCCAATGAATCTATAATTTTCCCCAAGTCATGGTTTGTCAGTTCCACCATTGTCCTGTACTAACAGCATTTCCCTGTGTACCTTCTGAATAAGTACTATGTATTTTTATTTTTAAGAGGCCAGAGGGATTACACACAGGGAGAACATGAAACTAATTTAAGAAAGTATAAATGGAAATCACAAAGCACATTCTTGTCTATTTTACTCTGAATTTTAGTTGTGATAAATCATACATAATACAAGAGCAAGAGTTAGAGAAATTTCAGCAAAAATCATTTGAACTTTCATTAAGAGAGTGTTAAAGCTCTCTCCTCCATCACCCCATTAAGCACCCCATTATCATTAACTCTCTTCCTCAGTTTTAACAATTTTCTTCTCATCTAAACACCACTTCACTCTAAGCCAACAAATGCAATTTTGACCTCATTAACCTCCACACTGGCGTTAACCTTGGAATAATAATGAGTCAAAATTGATTTCCATATATGTTTTGAGCTGACTCTGATTTAATTTAGATAGTTGAGATTCCTGACCATGGTCATAGATTGTACCCACCGACCATGTCAAACAGCATGTCTGGGAGACCTAGAGTCCCTGTAAACTCATGGAAATAAATACATGAGTATGGATCCCATTCATTAATAAAAATAACAACAGAAGTAAATCTTTGTTGTAATGGAAAGAGGCTTAATGATGATACAGTGTTAATCAAGTAGAAATATAAAGAGATAGATTTGAAGGTTCTTGTAAATTGTTTACTGGGATAGAAGTTTAAAGTACCAGTCATCTGAATTTTGTTGTTATAAGGCTGATAGATATAGCAAATTGAACATAGAAGATTCCCAGGTGTATTTGTTTATTTCCTTGAACTTCTGTTTGATAATGTAAGTTGCTTGAACTTCAAGTGATCATTCCCTCCTTTGAATGCATGACCTGCTAAAGGGAACCACTCATTTTGCGTTACTGTTCATTTTTTCCTAAATTTTAAAAATGATAAAAGAATCAAAATGATGACAGAGAATTTCAAAATGAAATAAGAGAATAACACTGGTGAATATATTTCATATTGTTATCTTCAAAGTGGTTGCTCAAATTACAAGATATAGGCATGAAAAAAGTGATCAACTTTTGAGAAGAAAATAATATTATTTAAGTACCATGTGATACTTGGAAATACTTATACTACAAAATATTTTTTTTACATTAGCCTGAAATTTAAATTTAACTGGGCATATTGAATTTTATCTGTCAGTCACAGCTCTGGGATAGGTGTGGTTTGAGGATTTGTGATTAGTCACACCTTCATAATTACCTAGGCAAGAGTAGAGTAAGTTCTTCCTCTTCATATATGAAATGTAATGGAAAGAGTCATATTGATGCTCCAATATTTCAAAATCTACCAGATTCTGAGAGAAACAATGAAAAGATACTTGTAAAATAATAGATTTTTATTTCTCTAGTGCAACAAATTAGTTAGTCCTATAGTTCATCAAAAGGTACTAATGAGAAAACAGATCCGTATCTTTTTCCTTATGATCCATTTAGCATTGACAAAAATTATGATATTGTGTAGATGGAAGAGCACACAGCTTAATTTTGTGTAAGCCTTTCCTTTTCAAATGAAGAACTAAAGGCCTGAGGCACTTAAAGGACTTGACAAAGGTCACACTGAATGACAGTGATTCTGTGACATTCACATGCTTAGTCTAAGTATCTTACCACCTAATTCTCACCCACCATCTGACAGGTAGTGATAGTGTTACAATTTTATATATGAGAAAATAATCTGAGTAAATTAACTTTTCTTGAGAAAGCAGCATAGAAAGTATCAAGTTTGAGAGCTGAAATTAAAATCGTCTAAATCTTGAGTCCCTTCTATCTTAATCCTTACAAATATCTCACCTCTCTCTTTGTTCTCCTTCCTCTCTCTGACACACATATACACACACACTCACACACATAATGCTGACCTCTTAATGGGCATACTTATATCTATTGGATGATATATCTAGGAAGAGACTAACATAAAAATTGTGAATTTCTTAACTGAAATCTAGTGCAAAGAGAGAAATAAATTGGAGGTGGACTAAATGTATCATTTCCACACAGGTCTGTAAGGACTTCAAAATCAGGGCACAGTGCCTGGGTTAGCATGAGACTTCTTTCTTCTTAGTGCCATCCCTGCCTATTCTATTATGATATTTTCTAGTACTGAGTTTCATTTCATGAGCAAAGTTTTCAGTAAAATACTAAGAATTATTAAATTACCTGCATTTTATCATTTTTTTGTTGTTGGTACCGGGGAACGAACTCACCTCACGCCTGCCAAGTCACTGCTTAAGCCACTGAGCCAAACTCCCAGCCCTTACCTGCATTTTAATACATTGTAATTTTATAGTAGTTTTGCATTCATAGTTTAATTGAGTAGAAGATGCAGCATTCTCATTTTCTTTCAAATATTGTGCATACACAACTTCCCTGCTATCAAGGCCATGCACATGGTGTTACCTTTATTGCAACTGCTGACTCTCCATTGACATATCTGTATCACACAGAATCCATAGTTTAAATCAGGCTTCTCTTTTGGTGGTATGTATTTGTGGGTTTTGACAAACTTGAAATGTCATATATCCACTATTACACTTATTGCCTGTATTTAAATTTAATTTTTTGGTTAGTAATGGCAAATAAAACTAGAATTTGACTTTGAAGATACAGCATATTGGCATGCCATCAGAAATCATGGGTTATGAAAGATTTAACGAAGTGCTTGGATAGCAATTGATAAAACTGTTTAAAAGCAATCAGTATTGGCTAACAGCTGGAGTTTTGACAACTTTAGTTAGATTTCTAAAAAGAATCTTAAAATGTGCTTCATAAAAATTAGATGATTTTCCAGCATTAAGTGTGTTTAAACATATAGATAATGAATTTCCATAGGAGTCCAAAGTGAGTCTAAAGTATGTACCAATTATAAATTTGTGCTTTAGTAAATTTTATTTGCTCATTTTAAACTTATGATCATTTAATATATTGGGATAAAATAGCAAATTTTATATTTACTGCAGTTAGAAGGAAAAGTTTTTCATTGTGAATTCTCAAAAATAAAATTATTCAACTAAGAAAATTCATTTGTAGAAAAATAACTTTTATTAAACTAAACTAAAATCCCTTGTTCTTGTGTTTTTTTCTCTTGTTCTTGTATTAAGAAAGCTCAATTGGTCAGTTTACTCTGAATATACTCTAAGTTCTAAGAATAAATGGAGGTGACCAGAGGACTCATTGGAAGGGGAGGGAGGTGGGAATGGGAAGAGAATTGTGAACAGAAACAAAGTTGTAGCTACATAGGAGGAATAAGTTCTGGTGTTCTTCTGATTGGTAAAATGACTGGAGTTAAAAATAATATATATTTCAAAATATCCAGAAGAAAGAATTTTGAATGTTTTCATCACAATGAACTGATAAATGGTTAAGGTAATGGGTATACTATTACCCTGATTTAATCATTGCACATTAAATATGTATACTGAAACATCATAATTTACCCCACAAAAATGCATAATTATGTGTCAATTAAAAGCAAAATTTACAAGAAGGAATATGTGAATCCTCTTACTTTTGATGGTAGGAAAAGGACAACTGTCTATACTTAAAAACAGTTTTGAATTTTTATAAGAGTATTGATAAAAAGTTTTAACTTCCCTAGATCCTTTTCCTTTTCTAATATATATTTTTACCAGCTTAATAAATGAGTCTCTGGAATACCTGGGGCAGTCAAGAACTTTAAATAAAACTACATCAGGTGTTATTCTATGTGTCTAATACTGCTTGCTCAAGAATTCTTAGCAAAATAAAGTGATATAATTAGAGAATAAAAGGGCTAGCAGAAACATTAGTAGTGGCTCTATCAGTTCAATTATTAGCTGATGGCCATTTCCATCTCACTGACTAATCCTAAAGATGATACCACCAAAGACTATCTCTAATCTTTCAGTTTATCTCCATTGCCACTTCTGCTCTTATCTAAATCTTTGTCTCTCACCTGTCCAGCAATGGCTTCTTATTCAAGCTTCTCACAACCCCTCCTCTCCCTCTCTCCTTTCCGAAATCCATCTCTTCTGCAGTTGCCTGCAAGTTGGAGCATTCTAAAGTACATTTTGACTCAAGTTTTTAATGTCCCCTGTTACCCCTTAGGATAAGGTTAAAAAAAATTCCTTGCCCTCTAAGCCCTTGAATGATTTCCTACCTGCTTTTTTAAAGTCATGATTGTTATACTATAACCACCTCCTAAATTACTAAACTCTACCCATATTAGTGTTCTGATCCTTTAACTCATAAAGAGCTTCTACTTCCATGACATACAGTTCAACTTTCTTATTCTTGCCTTTTATTACTTAGGTAATTTTTTTTAGCATCTTTCAAGTCTCATTCTGAATGCCTGTCTCTCAGAGCATCCTACTCTGACACCTTGACAGGGGTGCTTGGTAAACCCAGTAGAATTTCACAGAACCCTGAAGTTTTCATTCATAGCACTTTCTACAACTTTTATCAAATTGTTATGGTTATACTGGTAAAACGTATCTTCTTTTACTATGCTCCCTGAAACCCCATGTAACTTGTTCATCAATGATTTCTCAAGAATCCTGACTGAAAAATTATAACAACTTGAAGGTACTAGAAAAACCCTGCTGCACAGGGGATATCCTCAACCAATTCACTCAGAAAAGTCTAGGGGCTGGAGTATCAATATTTTTAAAAGCTCCCTGATATATTAAGTTAAAGCTCTAAGGGTGGTCAAATAGAATTCCAAGTCAGGAACATCTGACTTGACTCAGTACTTGTCATGAAATAGTTGCTAATAAACATTTTAATATTAAAAGACAATGTGACTAGAAATATGACGATAACCTCGATACGTCTGGCTCCTACAGAAGCAAAATAAGTGACCAAGTTTCAATGCACCAGAAAAAATTAAAAAGCAAACAATAAAAACATAAACAAACAAACAAACAAAACCTTTTATGCCTTAATTTAGCTTTGGTCTAAAAAATGAAGATAAAAAGAAAAATTGATCATCATCTTTATTCTCTAAAAAAGAAATCTCAACGAAGTTGTATCACACAAGTAAATGGAGTACATTTAATCACCAAAAGATTTTAAAACTTGTAACAAAGAGTCATCTCCCAGCAGAGATAGAAATGATTAGATTGATGAGCATCAGAGGGTACAGAGAAATGCCATAGGTATGAGAATCAGGGTCACCTGTGTCTGCATAGCTTTGGTAACAGGACTAAGTAGAGCCTTGTCTGTCAACGTAAGTATTCTTCTCAGGAAAATCTCGCCCGGAAAGATAAAACTGTAAACTGATAGATAGCTTCTCTGTTTGCTTTAGCAAATTTTCCAAAATTGGTCCTATAAATTAATATATCTGAACAGTTTGCATATCTTGGTACATAATTCTGTCGGGAATATTGTTCATGAAAGAAAAAGGAAACCTGAAAGAGAGAGGAAAAAAAAAAAACCTTCAAATACACAAATAGCCAAGGAATACAAAATGAAACAAGATGACATTCAACCAGACAAGAAAGGGATAGCCAATAAGACAAATAAGGAAGAATAAAAGTTGCAAAATACCTCTGGTGCTTGCAGTTCTGTGGTAGTGTCCATGTTACATCTCAGAGATGTGCTCGGTATGGAGCCAGTTTTGGCCTCTGGCTGTGGGGACTGGGACTGGTCTTCTGTTGGTGGAGTTCTCCAGAGTTCAGCTGCTGTCTCTTCACTGCCACTTCAGACCCTTCTACGCTGCTGGTCTTGTTGATTACTTTACCCTCAAAAGGCATATGTGTGTCTGTGCTTCCAGCTGTTGTCCTGGGTTTTGGGATTCCCATTGGTCTTACACTTTTCCAACCTCCCTGTTGACCCAGGGGTAATGGAGGAGACTCAGAGCGCAGGTGATCTCAATGTTCTCCAGCCAGCCCCACCCCCTGGGATATAGTGGAGGGGCGCAGACAGTGAACTCACTCTCTTACAGCTGTTCATAGCATCACACCTAATAAAATCAAACAAAATGAAGCAGAATAAAACCAATTAAACAAAAGAATGAAAGCATTATAGGACTTCAAAACAAGATAAGAGGAAACCAACCATGTTTGCCATAATACATCCCATTATGTTCAAAATAGCTGCCCATACCATCAGACACAGTAAAATCTAACAAGATAGAACATAACCAAACCTAATAAAATTGTGAAAACAGTACAAGAGTTCAAGACAAGACAGTGAGAAACTACCAGTGGTTACCACCTTCCCTTCCTAGGTGTTTCCTCTCCTATCACTTTTATAACATCTATTGTGCTTTTTAGATCCCACTAACTCCTTCTGTTTTTTATTTTAGGATTCACTCATATGAGTTCGAACCATTTTGCCCATGAACATGACCTCCAGTTACATTCATTTACCTACAAAAGCCTCGACATTATCCTACTTTGTACCTGGGTAGCTTTCCATTGTATGAAAATACCGTATCTTTTTTATCTATTCTGTGGTTGATGGGCAAGTTACCCTTGCTAAAATTTCTACTTTCTAATCTTGAAGCAGAATTTTTTTCTTTTTTGGGAAACCTCAATTTTTGTTCTTAAGTCTTTTGAATTGATTACATGAGGTCCAGACACATTATCAAGGGCAATCATAAAGATTATTTGGAACAAATAAATAAACATTCTTTTTAATTTGAGAAAAGTTATTTGGACTTCTATGCAATCAGCATTACTCTGAGTTGTGGAAAAATGTGTTCTGAAATTTTCCAGGATTTCTTCTGTAAACAAAATTTTTAGTCATTAATATAGTATTAGCACAATTTCTACTTTAGTAAAATCTCATTTTATTCTACTGAGAATCCAAGAGAGCAGAGAGGGCAATTGGGAAAAAAGAAGATGTATTTTCAGGAGTTTTTGGATGCACATTGATCCATCAAAAATCATCCTCAAAGTACTGGGTCCACGAACAAAGGAAAAGCTCTAGTTTTATCCATTTGACTGAGGGGTTTGGTCTTTAGAAACTGGAGTTGGGTCAGGTAAACCAGGGTTCAGAAGCAAGACAAAGCAATTAATAACTTAGCCTTAAAAGTAGAAAAGGGCTTATGAATCCTGCAAGAACAAAATGACATAAACTCTGTTTACAGGATATAGTTGTCAGTCTTATCTGTACCAGAACAAGAAGTCATAAACACATGGGAAGATGCAGGGATTTGGGCGGGTGGGTGCTGTTGTTTAAAGTCTGCTTAAATTCCACTACTAGAATGTATTTGTTCATTAAAACCTACAGCCTCTACTCCGCTGAGAAATTTTAAAATGTTGTAATCCTTGATATGGGTTATAGAGTACCTTTTCTAATTTGTCTTTATTTTTAATTTATAATACAAGTTTTGAGAGGTTTTTGTATTATATATGCAAATCATTAATTCATAAATTTTGTAATCATTTTGAAACAATATTTCAAAGTTAACATATTTTACCCATGCAATGTGGACCTATTTCATTTTAGACAATACAAGATTTTTTTTTGGTTAAAAATACTAAAATTTAATATCACAATCATATAAAACTCAGACTCTAAGTAAAAGTATCAAAAATACCCTTTTTAAAAAGTTCATTGATTTTTTTATGATTTTAGATTTTTTTGAAAAAAAATGTGCAAATAAACCTACTTATATTTTGCGTTTATTTATGGCTAGATTGGTAAATGAATGCATAGGTGGTAAAGATACAGAAAAACAAAAACCCAAGGGGATAGTCGAATAGACAAAAATGGGATTGTTCTTTAATAATTTTATTTATTTATTTTTATTTTATTTTAAAAAGCAAAACAGAAAAAAGGGATAGAAATAATACAGAATTTCAAAAAAAACAGCAGGAAATTAACACTGGTTAATATATTGTATACTGTTACCTAAAAACTTCAAGGTAAATACAATCTTACTTAAACAAATGAGAATATTACAGTGTGGATGGAATAATCACTGAATTGCAAAAGCTCATCACCACAAAAGAAAACTTCTTAAACTAACCCTGCAAAGTTAATAGAAGTGTGACTATAAACAGGAAGATATGCAGTATCTTTAATTTTACTAACATTACATTATCATTATTGGACCATCTGGCAAGTGAGACCCCCTAACTGATTTGAGCAAGAAAGGCAAGTGCTGAGAATCACTAGATACGTTTCAGGTGCATGCTTTGTCTTCCTGGCAGACAGGAAATATTAAAATAATTTCTCAGTGGAGTGAAGTGGGGCCTATTATAAGTGCTCTGTAATTTTGTTGAATTGAAGTTTTGACACTTCAACTGACCTCTAGAACTGACTGAACCAGGGTTACTGTTGTAAGTACATTCAACATTATATAATTGTTGGAAAAACCTTGAAATGTAGGATTGCTACTGTGTGTCTGTACATATATATTTGACATTAGGACAATCCACTGGTCAAGTGGGAATTTCCTCAACTTCAAAATGAGGATCACCAGTGGGCTAAATTATGTCACACCCAATGTCTGGAAGATTAAAAAAAATTGGATAACTATCACTTAAAAGAGTTCTAGGGAAAAAAAAAGTTCTAGGAAGACACCCAGTAGAGGAATAGGAATAGGATGCCCTGCTGGGTATCTTCCCAGAAGCATCAGAAACGTTGTATCATGTTTATGTGTGCACCCATGTCTATCACAACACAATTTGCAATAGCTAGGTCTTGGAAACAACACAAATGCCCACCACAAAAGATGTGGCATTTCTATACAATGATGTGCTGCTCAGTTATAAAGAAGCATAAACTTCAGGTTTGGTAGCTAAATGAATGCAAGTAAGACCATACTTATCAGTGAAATAAATCAGACTTGCCTGGATAAACATTGTATTGTCTTCCCATTGTGAGAAGCTGAAAGAAATAATACACACCTGATAGATGATACATTGTGTCAACTTGAGAAGTTGAAAAGTTTAACTGAGAGACTCAACAGGGAGCCAAGGTTCTTACTTTGGAAATACCCTCATCCTGTGCAAAGGAGGGCATATAGATTTTGTGAGTGGTACACCTGTCCTGGAGGGGTGTATGTGTGTATGTGGCCCATGTACAATATAAGGGAGGAAAAGAGGCTTGCTCTTGCCCCTTTTACTCTGGCTGCTTTTGCTTAGCTGCTGCCTTGAAGTGTTGCCCCAGTCCCATGCCACCCTGCCTTGGAGCCAGTTGATTATGGACTGAAACCTCCAAAAACTGTAAGAAAAATAAATCTTCCCTTCCTTCATTTTGGGTGTCAGGTATTTTGTCCCAGCAACGAGAGAAAAGTAAAAGTAACTGTATTGGGTATGCTATGTCCCCCCAAGTCCTCACATACTTTTGATGGGGCTAAATCTAGCGCTTGCTTGTGTTTGGTTTGCTGTATTTGCCCAGGGGTGGAGCTGACATACAGTATAAGGGAAGGTGGGTCTTCCTCTTGAGCTTCTGCTTCTGTGTTTCCTGTCTCTCTCTCTTGCCAGCACGCCTTGTGGCTTGCAGCCGCCATGAACTGTAGCCCCGTCATGCCATGCTATCTTGGAGCCAACTTATGGACTGAAACTCCCGAGAAACTGTAAGAATAAACCTTTTCTTCCCTAATTTTGGACATCAGGTATTTTGTCTCGGCAACGAGCAAAAAGTAACTAAGACAGTAACCAAGACACACACACACACACACACACACACACACACACACACACAAAGATAGTTAAGACAGTTATACCACTGATTTCTCTTAGTTCATTGAAAGATTTGTGCTAATATTGTTTGTACAACTAAATGCTGATATCTTGCACTTGAGTAACTAATTTAAAGATAATAATACACAATGTATGAACCATTGTTACCCTCTAATTATCTTGTTTTGAAATTTTGCTTTTTTTCTCTTTAAAATAAAATAAATCAAAAAAAGTTCTAGCAATGATCTGAGTAAGTATATTTTATTACTTAATCTGTGAAACAATTATATCTGAAATTATAGGCTACACTCAATAGAGTTTAATTATGAATTGGGTGAGCATCATGAATAATTCCTTCTAAAATAGATTTATTTCTCTTCCACATTGGGAATGAAGAAGTATTTGTAAAAAATGGATAGACAAAACCTTGGGATACTGTAATTAGAAAGTAACTGCATTTTATGTTGCATACAAGTCCATTATTTAACATCATATGGAACATTCATAGACAAATTCCCTGTGGCTATACTGGCATTTTGCAAATATATTGGCAAATGTCAGCAATTTGCATGTTACAAGTATCTTCTTTTAGTTAGAATTTCAAATAGTTTGGTTACAACATTACACTCCTTGCATTCTGCAAAGACTTGGCATAAATGGTTTAAATAGGATTTACAATTTTCAAAGTACCTTAACAATCTGTGCAAAGCTTAACATGATATTCAGACCTGAGAAACTGTAGAAGTTAGAACATCATCAGGAAAATGAATGTAAAGAGAAAGTGATGAGATTCTTTTCACTCTGGAGCATGGCAATATTGCCTTTCCCATCCCAACTGACAACTCATACAAAGACACTGTAAAAGGCTTCTAAATACCACATCTCTACTCTCTGTTTCACCTTCTTGAGGTCCAAAGGACTCTTGAGACTCCAGTAGAGAGGACTAAATCAGTATAATGGGCCAAAGGAGAGAAGAAGGAACTGGCATTTACTAAACATCTCAATTGTAGCCCAGCCAAGTTCTTTTACCTTAATGATCTTGGATAATCTTCATCAACATACTATGAATTTCTCCAAAATCCAAATGAATACAGAAAGCATTAGAAACATCGAGATTTTCACAGAGGCAAAAGACAAATAGTTTCTGGCCTTGGATTTCTGCTCAAGCTGTAACTCCTAATTAGAGCAAAATGAACATTATGTATAATTCGTTATGTCAGAAAAGATTTTGAAATCATTTTGAATTGATTTTAAGTCTTTAAAATATTTATTCATACAATGTGAACCCATTACATTTGTCAAAAACATAATTGTTCTATTGTTTTTAAAAATATTAAAATAAAAAAATTGTAATCATGTAAAATTGAAACAATACATCAAACTTCCCTTCTGACTGCACTGCTCTGACACTGTAACAGGAAATTATGCCCATAAAATGTCCACGGCTGTCCTTCACAATAAATAATAAAGAAAATAAATAACCAAATATTTTTATAGCAGTTACTAATTCATGCAGACAAAATATGATTTCAGATTATACCTGCTCTTCCTTTCAGATTATAAAAGACAATCCTCATGAAATTAAGGAGCATATTTCCATTTGTGTTAATTTACCAGTTCCTAATACAGTCCTTGGAATGGAGTTTTGTTCAGATAGATACACAGTGAATAGATAGAAAGCACTAAGAACATGGCAGCCATGTGCCCCATCTGGACATGACTTAAAACCTTTCGTGAAATATTGCCTGCATACAAGGATGTTTACCTTGACTGGTTTTCTTTTCTCTACCTCCTTTTTCCCACTCTTGCCCTCAGTCTCTTGATTTCAGATTGTAGCTCAATCTTTAACCTGTTGCCTGCCTTCCCACAGACTCAAATTGTTCCAAATGTGGAGGGGAGGAGTAAAATTTAAGTGGTGTCCAAAATTGAAACCCAAATGGAACAATGAGTAATATTCAGAGAGTATCCCAATGTCAAATTAGAAACACACCACTGATAAAGCTGGGCAGAGCATGCACCTAAAAGCAATGATCGAAACTGTACTTGTTACATTTTCTTTAGTCTCAAATAAAGTGCTGGAATTCCCTTCTGATGCCGTAAATCTAAAGGCTCCTGAAAGGATTTGCTTGCCTCTGTTAGCAGAAAAGATTAGATTTTGGATGCAGTGGGCTTGAAAAGTCAAATAAAGCTATCTCCTTAATTTAAACTAAATATGGTGAACAGATTTTCAAGTGCAGAAATTTTGTCCTATGAGAGAGAGAGATAAGGCGGCAGCAGCTGGAAAAGACACTCTAGAAAAACAACTATGCTAAAATAGACTAAACCAGGGAAATAATAGTCTCACTGGGAAACAAATACTAAGACACAATTCAAGGTGAATAAGAATTTATGGGAGTTTGTCTAGGGGTATGTATCAGATGGATATTTAGAGATAAGGGACTTTGGGGGCCACAATTCCAGAACCTCCCAGAATGCATGGTTAAAGATTAAAGGTAACCTCCAGGTCTATAAGTTCAAGTAGCATTTAAACATATCACCTTAAGAAATGTGTGCTTACGCTTTGCTCTTCCTTTCCTCTGATTAATTACTTAGATTAGGCCTAAGGGTCAGTCGTGTAGTAGACAACCTGCCCTTTACCTGTCCCCTACATGAATTCCTGCACAGAAGTCCTTCCTTTGTCCTTTATCCTTGCTTCCCGTTTTAATCAATAAACAACCAGAGAGGCTTCAGTTAGGAGCTGTTTTTTCTTAGAATTTTTTACACTGATGGGTCATGGGCAAAAAGCAGTCTCTCTGGGCTCTCAGAAGTGACACTGGAAATTGGACTCTGAGTAATCTCT
The DNA here is from genome assembly GCA_004363535.1 of Dasyprocta punctata. Taxonomy (NCBI): domain Eukaryota; kingdom Metazoa; phylum Chordata; class Mammalia; order Rodentia; family Dasyproctidae; genus Dasyprocta; species Dasyprocta punctata. Next base: position 35,461 of record RJWM01003033.1, on the reverse strand, counting down.
TAACCTTTGCACCGTGCCATAGTAGTGAAGTATGACAAGAACTGAGTATTCAAATAACAATCTGTTCAGAAGATTAGCATATAATTAATAGATAAAAGGGAAATTTTTGGATTAAATGGATATTATTTAGAAGATTTTCCCAAAACGAATTATGTGCTTTATTGTTTATTTATATTTATGTTACTCTAATAGATTTGTGTTGTAGGGAAAGGCAGCTCCTAGGCAAGGAAAAGATACGCTTTATTAAAAATTAATAGGGCAACGTACTAAAAGCAGTTTTCAACTCTACAGTTAGACTCTACAGGTAGAGCAATTAGAAAGACAAGGAGAGAGAAACCAGACCCAGAGAGGAGACAGGTAACAAATTATCATGAGAATTTATCAGAAAATGTTAACGAAGCACAGAGGAACCCAGAAACATAAATAACCAGGGAAACCAGCCTCCCTCACCCACTTCTGATAAAATGTAAAGGAGACAAGAGGCTTTTATTTAATATGTAAAAGACACAAACACCTATACATGTGAGTATATACATATATATACATATATATTCTCATTATAGCACCACTATCGTCATTATATCAGATACACAGTTGTCCCTACTACTTGATCATTAACTCTAAGCTATCTTTCTGTAAGGCTTTCCTCATATACACACTTATCCATTACAAGAGGGCAAGAAGAAATCAAGCATCCAGAAGAATGCAGACAGAGGCACTCAGGTTAACGTCAAAGACAGCCAGAGAGCCAATCAGACTGCAACAACTCCCAGTGCCCGCATTAGGGGTAGGGGTGGGCAGAATCACTAGGCCCAAATAAAATAAAAGGAACTGGGGACAAGGCCTCTGAAGTAGTCACCTTTCCAATGCCCTCTACTCTTCCAGAGTAGCTATCTGCTCTTTTTTCTCATTTTTCCAAATAAACCATTTTCTTTTTCAGATTCTGCCTCTGATACCTTGCAGGTGCTGATCCTGGTAGCTGCATGTTCCAGGGGAGGAGTGGTGCATACAGTTGAGTTGGGTAGTGTAACTCAACAGTTTCACTTCTGTTACAGAATATAAAGCCCAGCAAAGTCTAAGATCTGCTAATCAGACTGCAACTCCTTCTTACCTCTGCACCCAAAGCATTAGGTTTGAATTTATGGTAATACTATGTTGTCTATGTGGATAACTATGAGGAAGTCCTGTAAAAAAAGATAAAGATTTCAGCAATGATAGCGGCAAAGATGCGCCAAAGAAAAAGACAGATTTGAGAGATTCTGTTTTCTTTTCTTTTCTTTTTTTCCTGGTACCAGGAATTGAATTTAGGATCTTGTGCGTGCCAGGCAGGTTCTTGTGCCACTGAGTTATATCCCCAGCCCCAAGCTGAAGGATTCTATATCAAGAGTCAACATGACATGATCATTTGGAAGGGTATAGAATCATGGGTGGATTTGAAAGAAGAGAAGGAAAACCTCAGAATGGGATTTGGTTTAGAAAAACTAGATAAACTGTTAATTCCCCAAAAAAGAATTCACATAATGTGTAATATTTGGCATATGTCCTATCAAACAAAAGTTCCAGTTTCATTGAGTAGTTTTGAGTAGTGTATACTAGTGCCAATAAGAATCAAAAGTGTATTTGTGATGAGAAACAATAAATTTATTATTGCATGTAGCAGCAAATTTGAGGTTCTTGTGGAAGTGCTACCTGAAGATTTCCCACTGTTTGTCATATATGTAAATATAAGGCAGTAAGAAATGCAGTCTGATCATATGGAAATGATCAAAGTAAGCACATAAATGATAACGAATGACAATAATAATAAGAATAAATGCAACCTGAGACAGAGAAGAAATTATTGGAAGAATCACATAGGGACATAAACGTTAAATGAAGTGATAGCCAGAAATGAAGGAGAAAAATTGTAGTAATTTGGTTTTACAGAACTTAAGAAAAAATGTTTTTCATAAAACACAAAACACTCTGCTATGTTAAGGGCTTTTGAAAATTCAAAGACAAAACGTGAAATTGACCACTGGCTTTAGAAATAATAACTGAGTGAGAGAGATTTCAGTGGCTCAGGGAGAGTCAGTCAGATTTCAATTTCTGGAATTGTGGAGCTGGGAAAATGCTGTTGGCATAAAGGGAAGCTAAAGAACATCATTTGGGAGGGGCTATGATATCAGGCTAGTTTACTGCCTACCTGGGTAAGACAGGAAATCTAAACATGCTGAAAGGGTGATTAAATGCACTTGGAGTTGAAAAAAAAAGTCTTAAAACATAGGGGAAAACAAGGTAATCCTCTCTCTGATGAGATGAGAGCAGATAATATCATTTAAAAAATCATCCACAGGTTCTAACTCTATGTAGAAGAGGGTGCAAAACTTCCTTTACAAAGAAATGGAGTATTTGTGGTCATATAGCTATATTTACAATGTCACGGCAGGCTTCATTTTCTATTTGTTTGTGAAATAAGAGATGAAAGGGTATAAGAAGGAAATAGGAATTGAAGTTAGAGCATAAAGTACATTTTTCCATAACCATTATTCAGCATGAATATCCTGATGTTATTCTAAGGAATTTACCTGAATTATCTAATTTCGTCTTCAAAGAATCACATAAAACACACTCATTTTCTTTAACAAATGATAAAGTGGAAGAACTGAAAGAAATTAGATGCTACAGAGAATGAAACAGGGGAGGTATCCAGATTTGCAGGGCAGCTCCAAGAATGCAGGTGAACTTAGGGTAATAAAAGAGTGGCACCTTCCTGAACACGTGTGTTGCACGGTCCAAGAGCATTCACGTGAAATCCCTGAGAAACCTGGCAACCAGACAATTCCTAGGTCAGGTTTTCTTAGGTCACTGTAACAAAGGCCAAGAGAAGAAAACGAATAGGCTAAGATGATCATGAATCAGGGAGCATCAAAAACAAAAGCAAGTGCTATGGTTTAGATGTCATTTAGCCCCATCAAAACTCATCTGTTCCCTAATGTAATGGTATTTAAACATGGTGTGGTCTTCAAGTCTTGCAGTCTAGTGGAAGGGATAATGCCAGGAGGCTACCATGATCAGATTGACATATTTTCACAGGACCGTTTTCATGAGAAAAGGTTGTTAAAAAAGTAAGATCAACCACACATTCCTTTTTTCCTTTTGCATGAGGCCAGTTTCCTTTCTATCTCTCTATCATGCTGTGGTACAGCCAAGACACTCTCAAAGACACTGGTGCCACACTGTCTGAACTTGCCAGCCATCAGAATCATGAGCCAAAAGAAACTCTCTTCCTTAGGAAGTATCCAGCCTCAGGTGATTTGCTTTACCAATACAAAACAAAAACAGGGTGTCAGAGAAATTACAGTGGCTAAGGGTGGCATGTCTTTGTGAAATTGTGTATTGTGTGTTGTTCAGGGCAGCTACCCCAGAACAGTTATCCAAATAGAATGTTGCAGCCAGATGTTGGGTTGTCTAAATTCCAGACATGGTTCCAGAGATAGTTCTCAATGAGCAGTTACAAACTCTCAGCAGGGCATGAATATTAGAAATGAAGTGAAATTAACAGTTGTTGTACGTTAGTTTAGGAACTGACAGATTTACACAGCAAAGCCCAATGAAATTGTACAAGATGGTAGAGCTATGAATAGAAAGTCAGATTTCAGGTTTCAGAATCTAAAGGTAAAAGTTTAAGAACTTGTTAGCTGCCAATGGCAAAGAGGTATCTAAAATAATTTAGTCAGACAGCTCAAGTCTGAAATGGACATTGAAGACATAAAACAATGCAAATCATATCATCAACTCTAACAAGGTCAAGTGTAGGATAACAGTACATACCTAATTCTGAGAGCCACAAAAGAGGAAGGGAAGGGCACTCAAGGAATGGTAGAATTTGGTTTACAAGGAGCTGGGGAACACAAGGCTGTGAGCCTTGAAGTTTGTTCACAGGGAAATCAGGTAAGAAGAACTTTGGAGAGATTGGGGAGAGAAAGGAAGAATAGAAGAGTGAGTCAAAAGGAAGGTTCAAAACAGTACAAAAATGAAACTGTGAGGTAAGTAGATCTCCAAAGAACTATCTTAATTGACCTTTGATAAAAAGAAATTGAAGCATGGTGTATTTTTCTGACAAGTTTTGTTTTTTGCTTGTTTGTTTTCTTTTCATTTTTTGGTACCGAGAATCAACTCAGGACCTTGCACTTGCCAGGCAGACACTGTGCCCCTGGGCTATATCCCTGGCCCTTGTTGACAAATGTTAAGCAAAAAATTAGTACCTGATAAAGGAGACCAGGTTATCAATGGGAAAACAGAAAAACTGGCATATGGAACAAACTGTGGGCACATGTAATAACAGAAGTATTATGCAAAGAATGTAGGCACTGTAGATGGTTTAGTTATGATGCCATAATACTAAGTGATAAAATAAGGCAAGACTATACAAACAGAGTAGATCAGCAATAACTACTATGTACGTTATGTGGTACTGACTGAGAAGGAAATAAAGGAAATTTCTGAAATGGTAGGAATGTTTTCTGCCTCAATATGATTATCAGTTTCTCATGCTTTGGTATCTGCTGATAATGAATGAAACCGTACAAGTGATTACAAGCAAATCAGTGAAAAACGCAGCTCAGTAGTCCTTTAATAACTTATTTGATCTGTATTATTTTGCTTCTAAGGATTGATTGCCTAAGTTGGTATTTTGAAAATGGAGTCTAACCACCCATCCCCCATCCCAAATTGAAAACACTAGTAACTTGTAGTGGTTTTCTAGAACTCAGAGATTTGTCATTAAAACACTGATTTCTTTTTTCCACGTAGAGATCCTTAACAAAAGTGAGTCGCAATAAATCAACTGTTCTTCCATCACAACAATCAAATGCTGTGTGAGATGTTCTCTTAGCAAAAAAGTAACACTGACTTGAAGGAAAGATCTTTGGATAATGCTGATAAGGGAGCCAAGACATTTTGAAATACTGAAGCACAATCAGGTTTGCATAACCATGGCTTTTTGAACTTGACACATTAGCATTTTTGTTCTCTATTCTTTGCAACTTATAGCTGCTCTGATAAAGAGATAACACCCAAGAGTTACGCTTACATCGGATATCATCATTTTATTTCTTTCTTTCATGTTTTTATTTTTTAAAACACTGAAAAGTTTATGTTTGCGCTAATCAGAAAAATATACCGTTTCTTCTCTGGAAGTCACATTTCCAGAAAAAAAAAAAAAAAACACTACATTCATTATTCCCCAAAAACTACCATATCTTGAAAGCATAAATATGTACATATTGGAGGCTACATTAGTCTACTGTTTTTTGCTTCTTTGTTAGTTTTTTACTGGGAAAAAAATAAAACCATTGCACACCAGTTAAATGAAAGCCACATAGGTAAGAAGTTTTTTTTTTTTTTTTTAAATAATGAAGACTTATTTTAGAGGAAAAAATAAAAAAGAAGTCCCACTGGCATTAAGAATTGCAAACTTTTCTCTATGTGTACTGGGGCATGGTGGAATGAAAGCGAAGCTCCAGTCCAAGTTCTATCACATGTGCTTCCTGGGCTGTTGGAAAACTCATGGACTCTATATGCTTCCTAAGGATTCTGTCAGAACCAACTTGATAGCATATGTGAAAGTGCTTTGTAAGGACAGGACATGTAGATGAGTACTAGAGTACTTGACTCTAGAAGGCCTTGGGTTCGATCTCCAATATTAATATATATATATATATATATATACACTGAAAAGTTTATGTTTTATATATATTTGTGTTCTCTCAAAAATGTAGTCATTGCAATTATTTGAAGAGTGTCTGAATTGAGTCGGGGTCTCTATTAGATAGCCTTTCAAGACAAGATAGTCCACAATATGCAACTGCCTGCTACAGAGCCAGTGGCTGCAGTAGTTGCTCAGTGGAAGAAGCTGGAATTGTCACAGTGAGAAAGATCCAGGTTGCAGTGCTAGTTCATGTTCAGGTCTTGGATGCTCCCTTTGACAGCCATTCCTGTGAGTTCCTGTTGAAAGGGTGAAGAGCTAATGTTCACAGAGGTGACAGGATTAGGAAAAGTTTCAGTCACTGAAGCCAAACAGAGCTTTCAAATTCAGGCCATCTCCTTCATTCCTCCTTCCACTTCAGCTGGTTTGCCAGCCCAGGGGATGGTGCCACCACGATCAGGATGGGGCTTCCTCCTCAGTTTTATGGCTTGCGTGCCATTCATCTCCCAAAACACCCTTTCAGATGCACCCAGAAGTGTGCTTTATCATTCTGTTAGGCAGCGCTTAATACAATCAAACTGACAATCAAATTGATCATCACAGTGTGGATTTAAGTAGGTATATCAAGCTCTGAGAGATTTTTGTTTTTCTGATCTGCTCTGTCCTATGCTCTAATATGATATAATCACTTATTCTTGCTCACTTTAAAATATGACTAAGTTCTTTCTAAAAACCAGATCATATCACTGTTTAAATATAACTCAAATAGCTTGTAATTCCTTTGATAGAAACATTTACATAAACTATCATTCTGACTATTGATGCTAACATCTAAAATGGAAGTACACAGAACACCTGTCTTGTTTATCCTTCTTACCACTGGTAGAAAATGGCTGGCACATAGAATGTAGTAAATATTTGAAGCTTAGTGTCATAAATCAATGGATAAATGAATGAATATATGAATGAAATGCATGTAGAAGTTATGGCACATGGAGGGCATAATTGCATTCGGTGCATAATATGAATCATGAGGTTTTTACAAGTCTTTTGAATTGCTTGCCTCACAATCCATTATTTGTTAACCTACTGGTTTTGAAGACCCAGTATAAAAACAACTTCCGCTAAATAAGCTTCTTCTACCACAGTTAGAAAGAAATCACTTGCTCAGAACAGCAGCTAACCCCTGAAGAGTCCCTTTTCCACTACATGACAGCTGGCATTGGCAGTCTACCCGGTTAGACCATAGACCTCCTGGGAGAAGGAATTGTCCATTTGTAGACACACAGATCCTGGGACCATGTCTGACACACAGGTCTTAGTAAAAATCTGGAGTCAGTTCAAGGGGCTGGGAATGTAGCTCAGTGATATGCACATGCAGGAGGCTTTGGGTTGATCTTTATCAACACGCAGACCCACATACGGAGAGACACAAAGACACACAGACAGACAGACAGACACACACAGACACATAGACAGACACACACAGACGGACACACACAGACACACAGACACACACAGACACACACAGACACACAGACAGACACAGACAGACACACACACAGACACACAGACACACACAGACCCATAGACACAGACAGACACACACATACATACACACACAGACACACAGACAGACCCACACAGACATACACACAGACATACACAGACACACAGACAGACACACACAGACACACACACACAGAGACACACATGGACACACACACAGACACACAGACACACAGAGACACAGACACACACAGACAGACAGACACACACAGACACACAGACACACACAGATACACAGAGACACAGACACACACACTTACATACAGAGACACACACGGACACACACACAGATACACACACGGACACACAAACACATAGACACACACAGATACACACACAGGTAAATTTAATAAAAGTGTGCTTTCAACTTTATCTGAATACTTTCCTAAAAAAAAAAAAAAGAACTCTTTGGAGGGTAAGGAAAAAAACCTGGAAATGAAGTAATAAATGCAATAGATTTAGTCAATAGAAAAAGAGCTAAACAGGCATCACAACTGAAAAAAGACTATTTTTTCATCTTTCCACCCGCATTTAAAACACGAGGTGCTATACCTCCAAAAGTTTCCACAAATGTTTTCATTCATATAACATGAAAAACCAGTTGCCTTCCTATAATGTTTGACATAATATACAGTTGATGAAGACAGTCTGTTCTATGGATTCCCCTTTTCTTCCTAAAGCCACAGATTGCCAAGAGTCTATCAGTTGATTGCTCTCTCATATGCATACTAGATGAGAAAGTAAGCCTCTTCCCTTCTCCCAACAAATATGCACTCTCTCATGGCAGGGTTTTGTTTGTTTTGTTTTGTCCATTTGTTTTTTCTTTCTTTCTGAGCACTTACAACTCTACCAAGCACAGTGCATTTACTCAGCATATTGCTGTTTGATTGAATAAGTAATTGACAATAAAATGCTGAGTTGTTGTAAATATTAAAGTGGCTTCTAAATGTAACCACAGAATATGAAATAACAGGAAAATTTTCAATTACACCTCAAAAGTTTGTATACATTCACCATTGATTCCATTTTTATTTAAATCTAAAAATTCATATCAAGCAGCTTACTAAACTCAAAAAAATGGAGTAATATATTCAACTTTATTGATTTTAAAATCAATGAATAACTTGGCTTGCTTTGTTTAAAGCACCTTTTAGTCAAACAGGAAGTTTAGGCAAGTTAGTCAATGCTTCAATCGTCTAACTTACATTTTTTGTAACTATGAGCATATAAAAATATAAATATTCAGTGAATCTATTCATGATCTGAGCCCTGAGTTTATTTTGCCTTTCCAAAGATTGTGTTTTCTTCTACTGTTAATGTTGAAAACATATTCAAAGTAACGTTGATCAATCTAAAAGTCACAAATTTGGCTATGTGATTACTGCCAAGCTGACAGAAGTGAATTCAAGGCAAAACTCTAAAATGACCCATTGTAATAATTGAAAATATTAAGGATAGGGTAATTTTTCTGCTATTACTATAGAGCAACAGATCTAATAAGTCGATGTATTATAAAGATAACTGCAATGACTCTTTTTTCCTCCTTGGGATCAAATCTTATACCTCAGCATGCACAATTTTAAGCAATGGGAATAGTCTCAATATACCAGAAGTTATCGAGGGGAAACAAACCAATGCATACTCATATATCCACTACACAACTCATTTCACATCTACTTCAAAAGTATATTTTAAGAACTAGGTCTTTCAGTTAGAGGTATAGCTTCAGCTTTTGCTCAGTCTCATTCCTCTCCTAGCAATCCTCTCCTGGTACCTACTCTCAGTTTTGTGCTTATCATCTTCATGTGTATTTCTATTCTTTCACAAAACTGGTTTTCTCTAAATTATATATAGCAAGACTTTACCTGTTTATTTAAACTGTGTATACACAACAATTATAATTTATCTCACACAGCGTACACTCCGAATAAAAGTTGGTATTCTTTATACTGTGCCACAGGCTTTCTTTTCTCTTACCAGTGGCTTTTGAGATTTAGCTGCATGACTGTATATACTTTCAATTCATTTGCTTTATCTGTGCTATTGGGTTCTACTGGAAGAAAAATGCCATAAAGCAAATCACACCCCTCCTCTCAGAAAACTCTCTTTTCTTTCCTTTCAGCTCCTTCTGGCACTCAGTCCCTGTCTTGATTACTTTTCACTTGTTGCTGAGACAAAATACCTGACACTCAAAATTAGGGAAGGAAAGGTTTATTTAGCTTACAGTTTTTGGAGGTTTTAGTCCACAATCAGCTGGCTCAAAGGCAGGGTGACATGGCACAGGAACAACACTTCAAGGGAACAGCCAAGCAAAAGCAGCCAGAGTAAAAGGGGGCAAAAAAAAGCAAGCCTCTTCTCCTCCTTTATATAGTACACAGGACACCGCCCCCCCCTCGCAGAGTGGGTGTAGCTTCCACAAACATCCTTGCCTTCCTTTGCATAGGATGAGGATGTTTACCAAGTAAGATCCCTGGCTCCCTGCTGAGTCTCCCAGTTAAACTTCTGGCCTTCTCAATTTGTAACAATGACCAGGTAACTGTGCTGTACACCCCAGGATGTAGAGCTGCTGAGTTACTTAATTAAGCTGCTAGACTTCTCAAGTTGACACAATGTATAAACCCTAGCAGTCCCCAACTCAGTAGTGCCCCCCCCACTATTATTCCTTGCAGTTTGCCTACCAGTATTTATTGTAAGATACTGAGTTGGTACAAAGTGATGTGTTATTTTTTCCTTGTAGTAGGCCTCATATCCCTTATTTAAGGGGCATAAAACAATGTGTAAAGACTTAACAATCAAATGTGTAGGCTACATAAACAAAAATGCAAATAAATGAAAGAATAAGTAAAAGAAAGACCTTCTAATAAGCAGATGTATTGTACATATATTTCTTAATACACATAATCCTATAATTAAGTTAGTTTATGTTTCCCTGCTTACATACCAGACATTTTTTCTTGAATCATAGTTAGTAGAACTGTTAATTAAAAATAACCACATTTTATTTACTAGATACAACAGAATTTCTCTGCAAATTGGTTTTAACAACCTATGCAGACAACAATAGTGCCTAAGAATTCCCTTTTCTAGACATTCTTACCAATACTTGTTATTTTAAGAATTTAACATGTATTGCTAATCTGATAGGTGTGAAATTTATTACCTTGTTATTTTCTTT
>RJWM01003033.1:0-24928 GCA_004363535.1 Dasyprocta punctata | reverse complement strand
AGTCTGGCATCTTTTGGAAATTGCCTGCTTGAATATTTCGTCCATTTTTTCTACAAGTTACTGTCTTTTATATGAGCAAACTTACAAAAATTTCTTGTAAATTTGAAAAACTTATCCTAGCTTGTTTATATGTGCTGTACATAATCTACTCTCACTCTATGGCTTGACTATCTTTGCTTGGTGGTTTTATTGACTAGGAAATATTTTCATTTTAATATATACCAATGCGTCAATTTTTATTGAGGATTTGGAATTTTATATCTCATTTAAGAAACTTCTTTATTCTGATTTTATAAATAATTATTCTATATTTCATCTGAAAAATTCAATGCTGGCTTTATATAATTAGGTATTTTATCTAAATGCAATTATTTTTGTGTGTTCGAAAGGTACACTTTAATTTTTTTATATAGATACCAAAATGTCTCTAGATTATTCACCAGTCTATTTTTTCTTCACTGACTTCTATTGCCAGCTATACTATGAATCACATTTACATTCATATGCAAGCAAGTTATACCTCCTTTTCCTAGTTTTAATAATATCAAATAAATAGCAGGTTGTATTAGTAAGCTCAGGCTGCCATAACAAAGTAAAATAGATTAGGTAGCTTAATCAACAGATAGTTGTTTCTCACAGTTTGGGAGGCTGAGAAGTCAGAGACCAAGGTATCTGCAGAGTGAGTGACTGCTGAGGATCTGCTTCTTTGGTTGGAAGTTGCTCACCCTTTCTCTGTGGCTGTGAGCTCACATGCCTTTCCTAGGTGTCTACTCATGGACAGGGCGGTAGGTTAGTGCTCCTTTCTTCCTTGGAAGGGCACTATTCTCACGATAAGAACACCGTTCCCATGACCCCATCTGAACCTAATCAATTCCTAAAGTCCTCACCTCTAAATACCATCTCAACCAGGTATGGTGACACATGCCTATAATTCCAGCACTCAGGAGACAGAAGCAAGAGGATGCCCATGAGTCCCAGGCTAGCCTAGACTAGGTAGTGACTTCAAGACCAGTCTGAACTACATAGAGAAAACTTGTCTCAAAATATAAATACATGCAAACATACCATTTGATATCCAGCGTAAAAATTTGAGGCCTCACAAATATTGTTAATAACATGAACAGTCAATAAATCTTTGACATGTAACAATGATTACTTGTAGTAAGCTGTCACTGAAACATCTTTTCATTCACCTCCACTCTGTAAACAAAATGCCAGCTTAGATAGGGAATAATCCTAACATCTGTTCACTTCAACATCTGTGCACTTCTCCATTTGTACATGATATTCTCAGTGTAGATATTTGGAGAAACAAAGACAAGGTGAAAGACACACCAACTTCAGTGTCTTCAGTGCCTCTGCTTGCCTTTCATAAAATGACATAATCAGGCTTGTCCAAACTAGGGGGTAGAAATTAGTATGTCCACAGTGGGCATCAGTTTCTGAAAGACTCTCTCAATGTAGTACTTTATGCTCTGTGCAGAGTGTAATTCCAGTTTGAAGATGTACATTTTTCATACATTATCACATGTACTTGTGCACGCAATCTATTTGCATTGTGCTTTATGGACAACATAATAGATTCCTAAGGGTTATTGTATTATATGTGGTTTTCACTCTAACTGCTGAATTTAAACTCTAACTGCTGAGTCAGATGCAGCTCCACTATGATCGATATGTCAATGCGCCATCAAAATACTGGTTTACTTTGAATGAGAAAAACATAAACAGCAGCTTTTAGTGCAGTTCTGTATTATTTAATGAGAGATACACAGTGTGAAAAATGTATTCTTAAGTGAGTATGGTGCCATAAGGACATCACGGAGTGTACTTAAACAGACCTAGATGGCATAGGTCAATCACTCAACACAACATCTTGATGTGATAAAATATAAAGTAAGCATACAATGGATGAGGCATAATTTGGCACACTGTTTTATAGTACATTTTTCTTTTTACAATGACAATAGAATTATAGTAGAGTAAAAGTAGAATATAGTAATGAATATGCAGTAGAGTGAGATATACTTTTCCATTACTAGAAACATAACAAATGTGTCTGTATCAGCATCACCCAAAGCACACGAATAATGCACATTCTATGACATTACAATGGCTGTGATGTCAGGAGGCAACAGGAATTTTTAAGGTCCATTATAATCTTAGGGGACCACTATTTCACCTGCTGTTAAACATTGATGGAGATACTGTTATAGGGTATGTGATTGTACTTACTCATAAGCAACAGTGAACCAACACATACAGGGACCAAAGGTTAGACCAGTTCTGGTATGTTTATGTACCTTGATTCCCATATACCTTGGGAATCAAGGTACATAAACATACCAGAACATCAAAATCTGGAAGCAGAGGCATTATTCCCTAGAAACATATTGGAAAAAGTTTGGCCTTTTTCCTTTGGGATGTAAATATTACATGCTGATATTGTTTTTTCCAGACCCAAGAAATACCTGCTATTGACTGTGCCCTTCCAAGTAAGTTCACATGTTGAAATTTTAACCACGAATATAATATTTGGAGGTAGGTCTTTTGAAATGTACCTAGCTTATGAAGTGAACCTCTAATGAGATTAATACTCTTATAAGGAAAGGCATAATAGATCTCTCTCTCTCTCTCTCTCTGTCTCTCTCCTCTCTCTCTCCTCTCTCTCTCTCTCTCTCCTTTTCTCTCTGTGTCTCTCTTTCTCTTTCCCATAGAAGATAATTGACTATAAACAAGAAAAAAAACCTTCAACTAGAACATTAGATCATGATCATTCTGGCACCTTGATACTCCATATTGGACATGCCCATTTCTAGAACTGTGAGAAATAAATATTGTTTTGTGATTTATGCTCTCTAGTCAGTATTATTCAGTCATAGTAGCATAAACTAAGACACTGTCAAGTATGATAAACTATGTGTGATCTCTTTATGAATGCTGGAAGATACATTGAAGATTTAAAAGTTTGTCTATACCAAGAACTCAGTTTCCCCAAATCTGTAGCCTAATTGATAAGCATCAGTGGATTAGTGGATTATCTCTACAATTACAAATACAGTTAGAATAATTTTCCTGACAGTTTACCTGAGTAATTGAAAACAGAACTCATACATTAAAGCACAAGAAAAGAAAGTTTGCAGAATCAATCACAAGATCTTAGCCTTTGTAGTCATTTCCAAAACTACAAACCCAACAGAACAGATAAGGCTCTGGGGATTAGAGGCACCGTAGGATCCAAGGTTAACTTGTTATAATGTTGACGTGATCCTGAACATAGCTTTCCTAAATCTTAGCTTAGCATTTGTGTTTACAAAACCAAATGCCAATAAGCAAATCAGGACCTAGCAATACAGCTTTTTTTTCCCCTTAAACAATTTACTGCTTCAAAACACTAAGGTTTTAAATTTTTGTGTTAGTAGGAGTTCAAAAGGAAAGACAATGAAAATCTGTGTAAGTGTGATTAAACATACCCTGTGTTTTTATTACTTTTCAAAAACATGTTGAAGAGTCATAATTCTAATTCACCAACTATATTTTCCCAGTGTTAGTCACTATTTCACCAGCTATTCGATACTACAGGTACACTCATGTCACAACAGCAAGGAAAGAACATGTGTATTTTTTTCTAAAGCCTAAGTAGCAACAATAATAGCTGCAACATATCAAGTGATTATTAGTATTTAATTTCTAAACATTTAATATGCATGCTATACCTTGTATGTTGAATGTCTTCCAAATTTCCATGTATGTGAGGCTTGGTTATCAGGGAAGTGCCATTGGAAAGTTAAGGAATCTTTGGGAAATGAGGCCCCCTTAGGCCATCTAGGCTTATTCTTCAAGGAGATTGTGAGATCCTGCTCTCTTTCTTCTCCTCTCTGACTCTTGTCCCTGAGGTGAGAATCTTGCTCTGCCATGTACTCCTTGCCCTTTCCATTTGGCAACCCTACCAGATGTCTAAAGGCAATGGATTCAGCCAGTCACTTAACAGCATTTCTGAGATGGTAAACCAAAATAAATCTGGTCTCCTTATAAGTTAATTATCTCAGGTATTTTATTACAGTGATGGAAAGCTGGTAACATGATGCATAAATCTATTTAAACTTCAACATAAATTTATATTAGATATTCTTTACCTATGATGAAACTCAGAAAAAGAGTATATGCCTTTGTAGGGAAGTGATTGAATCCATATCATTATCAGTCTCTTATTGAAATTTCCCTGAACAAAGACAAGGGGATCTGTTTCTTTCTGAATTTGGAATTTCTGTTCATAAAGGAGATGATTGACTAGCTAGTTTGCTGCTACCCTTAATGAGCTAATGAATCATCCAAAATAGAAATTCCCTAGAAAGAAGTGATCCAAACTCCGGCTAAATGTAGCCCTGTATGTTAACTTGGTGAGCAAATCAGTTCTATCTATTGAGGTGTCAAGGTTGACATACTATTTAGTATCCTCTTGGCACCCCACAGAAAGCAGCATCTGCATAATGTACTCGAAATAACAAAGGCTTTGAGTGTATGGGAAAGGTAATCACAAATCAATTTACACAAAAACCTAAACTTGTCTACTGAATTCATTTGTCACAGCTCAAACTCTCACAGAAGACGTGTCATGTCAGAGAGACTCTGCCTCAGCCATTGACTTTAGGGCTTCAGGTACAGCTGCTTCTCTCTCAGTTACTAGGCATGTAACCCCAGCTGACAGGAGTCATTCAGGAGATGGATGGATCGATAAGTAGAGGCAGAGGCTCTCAAAAACTCTTACAAACCTAAGAAGGCCCAACCAGTGTATGAAGGATGATAATACAGTTTCTAGTTTCTTTAATGCTGGTTATACAAAAATGCAATAATCATTAGAGAATCGCAGGTCTTAAAAAAAGCTATACACTGCTGATCGCAATGCAAGCAGATAAAGAGCCTCGGCAATGCAGATGTCAAAAGTTTTGCTTTTGAGAAACAGTTAGAAAATGATTCCAAATACCAGAGCTGCTTCATGCTCCAGGGCACATGTCATATACCCGTATGAAAACAGAGACTTCCTCACTGTCAAATACAGGAAACTCCTTAAAGATAATGTGTCTGTATGTGAAGAAATATTATACAGTCAGTAAATATCACAGTTAAAAAGTTAAAATAGTAGGAGTATATAAATACTGTAGTATTTTTGCAATCCTTGTGGCAATTAAAATTTCATTCTCTCTATTCTGTCTCCATTTCTCTCTTCTTCCATAATCTTTTCAAGAAGAAAACTACATTGGAAGAAGTTTGGTGGGAAACATTTCAAAATGGTAAGAGTAGTATTGGATGATGTTGTGATTTCTATCTAGATACCCTCCCAAAGCCTCATGAATTCATAGGTAGGGCGTTTTGGAGGTGACTGGATCATGGGGGAGTGATACTTACCAGTGGATTAGTCCGCTTATGAGTTTATAACTAAACATAATGATTTGGGAGGTAAGGCCAGATTTGAGGACGTGGGTTACTGGGGGTGTGGTCTTCCTTCCTCCTTCCTTGAGTGCTCACTGTTTGCTTCTGCCAAGTCATGAGTTTTTTCTCCCAGCATGCACCCCTGCCATGCTGTGCTGCCCTGGAATCAGTCCAATATGCACTGAAAGCTCTACAAACTGAAGTAAAACAAGCCTTTTATTCTTCCTTTAGGTTGTGGGTGTAGAGTATTGTGTCTCAGCAATGAGGAAGTAACTAAGATAGGTGGATTAATCAATCATGATGATTTCAGTTGAAAAATGGGAAAAGTAAAGATCCAAGATATTTAGATGTTTTGTCCATGGTGTCCAGAACTTGTAAGCCTGGGAGCCCAAGGCCACGCTGCTTCACACCTACCCACTGGATTTAATTCTCCTGTTTCAGTTATGCAAAGATGATCTTTTGGATCTCTTCAAATGCTGATATAAAGTGGGACTAGCTTCATGTAATTACTTGTTTCATTTTCTTAGCAGAAAAGAGTTTTCTGAGCAATTAATAAAGAAAGGTCTAATTTCAGAAATCATGTCTATAGTCTTATCCGGTCTTTACTGTGTTTGAATATGAGACAATTACGTTTGAAATGAATTCTAAATTAATGAGCTGATCTTCACTCATTAGCTCACTTACTCACCATACATTTATTATCTTTATTGAGACTCTGCACCCCTTATTAGGAATGTAAAATCAATAATGCAGGACATAGTCTCAAGAAGTTCAGTATCACTTGAATCGTCACGAACATGAACACAATACAAATGTTAAACTAGACACATGCTGTGGTGATTATTAAGGATAGTCTTATTCGCAAGTATTAGAGGTGCACAAAGAAAATCAGTATACTCATCCAGACTATGCAGGACTCCTGAAGAAGGGCAGGGGATCCCTTGTCTAATCATTCAGTATAAATAGCTATCTAGGTGAAAAGGGATAAGAAAGAACATTCCAAAGACAAAGCATTTTTGAGTTTAAATTGAAAAGTGGCAAGACATGAATTTTCCCAGCAGGAGCAGGCAATAGAGAAAGTTGTTCACCTGATAAAGAGTTCACAGTTGAGCTACTGGAGGGAATTGACATTATAATCAAATTGAACCTTCTATTCATCTCTACCTGGTAGTTTTGCTAGGCCCTGGAGCTCTCTAATGGCTATATAAGTGATGTCCTTTACCATTACTAACCAAGATCCTACAGACCAATTAGTACAAAAGAAGAGATTCATAGGTCCTGAATTAGGGCAGTGGCAGCAGGGATGAAGCAGAGATGACAAATCTTAAAAAATAATTAACTTAATTCACAGGGTAAAAGATATGAACCTTCTCAGTAATTATGCAAGGAAAAGTTTTGCATATCATTTCAGGGAGTTCAAATATATCGAAGTTGATTCTAAGAAGTTTATTAATGCTAAGTGAAAGACACTTTGTCCACAGTAATACTGCACAGAATAACATAGAAATCAGTTTGAATTCATTTGTACTTCAAATGATTAAAATTACATGAATATTTACACACTTAATAAGAAAGACTAGATGGAAAAGATTATGTTTAGTATACACAAGTATGGAAATATCACAGGGAGTCATATTAAGGTATACAATGAGTATGTTCATAAAATAGATATAAGTAACAGTAGTAATAAAGACTGGTCTACTCAATCTAACAGAGTTAAGTTTTATCTTACATATGATTTTTTGGAAAATAAAATTATTTCATTTTTCCTGCATGAAGGAAAAAAAATAATCACTTATTATGTCATTTCATAATGGCATTCTTAAAGTATAAAACAACTGGTTCACTAAGAAACTAAATAAATTTAAGTTTGCAATCATTTCAATAGCATATATCTTACAGTTTAAGTGAGTACTCACTGAGCCCCTACGTAGACTATATAATATTTAGATGCCTGAGTTAGGACACACAAAAATTTTAAACTGTTAATCATGAGTATTAACCCAAAGAAATATATGTGTGTGCATTTGTGTATGTGTATGTACATATGTATATATATTTGTATATACATACATATATAATAAACATTTATTAATGTGATTATTTAATTTATAAAATATTTTCAAAGTCTTGTTTACCAAACCCTGTATTTGTAAAAAGCAGAACAATAGAATTCAAAGACAGAAAAATATTATAATTTTTGCAGATGTGTGGTTCAGATTTTCAGCATGTGAGATGCCAGTAAAGTTTGACAAAGCATCAAATAACAACTCATGATTATTCCAATTTTTTTTATTATTTGGCCCTTGGCTATATTTTAACTGCATCCACAACTCCAAAAGCTAGAGTTACTATAATTAACAAAGAGGCTATAATAATGAACACCATGAAAAAGAAAAATAAGAATATAGAAAGTGGTAATTTTTAAATTGATTTAGTATTTTCTGAATAATCCAAACTTTTACTATGAGACTTTGAATTTTGCCACATAAAAAAAGCCTACAAACTTACTCTTTCAAACATATTACCTAATAGATAAAACTGAAAAAGTTACACTATTTCTTGACCCTAGTGAAAGTTAGACGAGTTTTTTCTTTAGAGATAACTTGTTGAGCTACATGAGTTTTCTCGATTGATGTTAACTTCATTAAAACACTTAAAATTGGAAAAACGAGAAGTAGGTAGGGCTGCAACGGTTTTACCCGCTGTGGATCCAATGAGAAAAAGAAAATTTTGGAAGGGTTTGTATGTAGATAATCAAATTCAAAGATTTGTTTCTTGAAGTACAATTACAAAAAGAAGTTGTCTGAATGGGTATATGACAAATAACTGCTATTTGGAGAACTTAATGTGATTTCTGCTCATCAATGAGATAGCATTTTCCAGTAGAATTGACTGTGATAGCAAAAACTGACTGTATCTACATGACAGTGGTCACTAACTACATGTGGCCATGAAGCATTTAAAATTTGGTTTATGTGACAAAGAAACAGATTTTCATTTCATTTCATTTAAATGTATTTAAATAGTTACACATGGCTAATGGTACCTAACTTGGACAGTACATCTAGAGCAAGCACACTGAAAATACAATATTTAGTTTTCATTTTCCAGTAAATAAAATTGTATCTATCAGGAAAACTTTACAATTCTACTCTGTGGTCTCCAGGGTCCCCAGTCTGAAGTGCCTGTTATTGTTGACAAGGCCTACATAGCTGACAACTTATTCCCTAGGAGAAGAAACTGAACTGGCTTCTAAGTTCAAAGTGACAGTGCCAATGAGCTTTACTTTCAAATGGAACAGCTGCTTTCTACTTAAAGGGACTTCTCAAAGCATCTAAAGATTTGCTGTCATGAAAATATATGCTTTGCCTCTCTCTCTCTCTCTCTCTCTCTCTCTCTCTCTCTCTCTCTCTCTCTCTCTGCCATAAGAGTTTAGGACAAAAAGGAAGTTTGTAATTTGCTTGAAAATGTTGTGATAATGAGCCTGCAGTGTCCCCATTGAAGGCTCTCTGAAGTGAGAAATTTCCATGCTACAGGACAGTTTTCTAATGACATACCATGAATTTACTCTAGAATGGACGATTAACATCTTATGACATCTATAACTTTTCAAAAACTGCTTTTTCTATATTTCTCCTATTGTGAACATTTCAAGAAAGTCTTCAGAATGCAGAATGTAAATCTCTTAAATACCCTCTGACACATACACTAATTGATTTTATTCCCTTCTGTGACCTAATATATGTTACACAGTAGTATGTAGCTGTTACAATAGAGTACTGTAAAGAGTTTAATTTTCTTTTTTGCCATCGAACTATAAGCACCTGAGGAGAGAGGTTTTATCTTATTTATGGATAAATAGTTATTAATATTTGCTGGTTAAATGAATGAAATAAATCACAAGGACTATTATAATGTTGATGAATACAGAAAATTAAAAATGTAGGACAGATATTAATCATATTCAAATACATTTGGTTCCAGACACGAGCAACAATATTCACCCTCTCTAGCGCCCACGGCACGTACCAATTTAGAGCACTCTTAATTTACACGGTGGAAGAACATGATTATCTTCATAAACTCAAAAGAAAAAGCCAGGAACAAGAGAGGAGTAATACATAGCAAGCCTGAGGCACACGTTTTTAAATATGAGCTGAAAATTAGAGAATTACAGAAAGAGAGAAACATCTTGTATGTGCTGCATAAAATATTTTTATGTACATCAGCAGTCTGCCAACTTTTTCTTAGAGACAGATAGTAAACATTTGAGGCTTGTAGGGTTATGAGGTACTTCTGTCACTCTTTTGTTTTTCCTTTCTTTTGTTGTCTTTTCTCTTCATTGTTCCTTTTTTTAACAATTCTATAAAAATGCAATAAATATTTCCTAAGTCAAAGGTTATAGAAAAAATAAGCTGAAACATTAAATTGGGTCAGGAATCATAATTTTTCTACCTCTGACATAAAGGATTAACATTTTTCTACCTCTGACATAAAGGATTAACATTATTAGAGTGGTAACCTCTATGATCTGTGTTTGTGTGCCTCAAACAAGAAAATGGGTATATGTGCATTTTCCAGTTTTGCATGTAAAATCTGACATTAGCCAAAAAGAAAAGTCAAATTCTATTTCCAGCTAGTTTGGAAGTAATGTTCGGATAATGGTGATCTAGAGTTCAGATACTCCTGTAAGTAGGACTGCACATGTCACGTTATAACAGGAAACAAAGGGAGAAAAGAAAATAATAAAAAAAAATGATCAAAACAATATTGACCCACTGATACATGCATCTACAAGATGGTAAGGACAATCTACAAGAAATGATTGCATTAATAAAACTTGACATCTAGTAACAATAGAAACCCACATTACATAGAATGTTGAAGATACGTAAAAATTCAAACTGTTTGAAGAAAAGAATATTTTCTGATAGGCCCAAGAAGTTTCATTGAACTGGAAAGAGTCATTCTTTATAAAAGTCTTATCATTAATGTTGGCTGCCAAAAATATTTTATTCCTTGTTCAAATTTTGTTTTTATTTATTCTCTGAATCAGAGAAGCAAACACTTCAAAAGAAAGGCGATGTGACTGCTCTCTATTCTACCTACTGAGGCAGTACATTACACGTGAAATGTACAACTAACAGATGTTTTTAAAGTGAATATAGCATTACACATTCTAAAGTAAAAAAAAAAATTCTCTTTCCTCTTCCTGGTTTATCAGGTGAATTATCCATTTCCATGTTCTTTGTTGGTCCATCTTGAAGGGTTAAGCACATTGCCTTGCTACAAAGCACTTAAGTAGAATGTACCTGTTGTCTTAATACATCCATGCACGGCCAGTACTTTTTTATTTCAATTATAGAAAAGAGTCTTTTAGAGAATGTTAGTTTTTCAAGAAATACTGTGAAATGGTTCTAAAATTACCCTCCAATTTTAAGAGAGGAACATGTCTAGGAAAAAAAATGCTACCAACTGAATAAAAAATAATAATAAAGTGGCTAAACAGAAATCAATCTTTTTTTCTCTTTTAGATAGCTAAAATTGCTAAAGTGCCTAAGGTAAGCATATAATTTTTCTTTTTGAAGAATTTTGTCCAGTTTGACAAGTAAATAAATGTTAACTCTCTCCCTCCTTTTATTGCTGCAGAAACAAGAAGAAATGGCAAATAACTGCAGTATGTTTACAACGTATTAGTTTCTTTCTCTATATGAAACACAATGAGAACACTCTATAGATGAATTGTGTTTTCGATTGAATAGAGAATGGTGGACTTGCTTTGGTTTCGTGGAATTGGATAATTTGTCACAGTTTCTGCCTCTGGATAAATGACAACCCAAAGGAAATCTAGTAGAGAGACACTTTTAATAGTGATAAAAAAAAAACTTTGATATTTTTGGTGCCCAGAAGCCTTTTAAAGTACAAAGTTTAAAAGGAAAATTACTGAGTTATAAGGAAGGCTGCTATCATTAATAAATGTTAACAGAGTTTCAGATTTTAGCACAAACCATTCCTCAAACTTTTATATTACTTATGAAAAGTATTTTGAAACTATTTTGGGTTTTCCAAATCCTTATCTGCTTATCTATTTCCTATTATTATTACCTATTATTTTCAAAATAAATATGAATGCAGTGTTAACAAGATTCTTCTATATATATGACCTAGATGTGGTAAATTGAACCTCATTTCTCTTTCATGCTATACATCCTTTAATATAACAACAGATATAAGCCCACATTGTACAGATTGTTGAACATGTCTACAAATGCAAATTATCTACAGAAAATGACTTCTTAAAAAGCGACCAAATATTACTTACTCCTATCATTGCAGTTAAATAAAAAAGACATACATGTTCACAAATACAGAAACTGAGTGTAGAAACGTGGTCACCTGATATCCATTTGTCCACTCATAGAATTGTAACAATAAATTCCCACCAGATAATTTTATTTGATTGTTATGTAGGGGTGAAAATGTAGTATCATTTTTTATGCTCATCACAAGAGTCTTGGCTAACATGTTCATTACAAAAGGCAAATTAATGAAAGGAAAGCATAACACATTCCTTTAACAAAGGTTTAGGTGACGGGAATTTCAGAAATGAAAGTTTAAGTCTCAGGTAAAACTCTATTTTTATGCTAAGTATGGTGAAACAGAAACACTACTGTTCTAGAAAAAATGATATAAGCTACTGGTAATATACTGGGAGGAAACTCAGCATGACCTGTTTTGGAGACTTTTTGACCTCTTTACATAGCACACCTATCCTGAAATCCCAGCCTCAGGACAGCAAAACACTTGTTACAAAAGGGCTTGATGTCTTACTTTCAGAGAAGCAAAGGTAGAAAAAGACTTCCTAGGTATTATGACTTCCTTTGGGGGAGAGAAATTCTCATTTCTGTGGCCTACCTTGGGTAGAGAGGAACACAGCAGTGAAAACAAGTACAGGACTAACTCAGAAAAGCCTTGCTTCTGAGGTCTTCCCAATCTCTTTCATTTCAAAGTATTCAGCGCTCCAAAGGGGCATATTCTGGATGTCATGTTTTGAGCCCTGACAGTTAGAAACATAGTATTTTACAACAAATATAGATAAATAGGTTTTGTTTCTGAAGGATGTCAACCACTTTTCTAAAATTAAATTTGAAAATAGTGGAAAACATTATATTGATATTTTTATTCTCCTGGTAATCTGAGGCCCTACCATAACACTTTTTTTAAATTTAAAAAAATCAATTGAGAAAATACACCATTACGTCTTCAATAACATATTGGTTGGAGCAGAGATTCTGGTGAATATTGGTACAAGAACTTTTCTACTCCCTATCCTCCAGAGAATTAGTAGTAGTTTACAAAGTTGGATAAGCAAAAGTCTCTAGATTTGTTAAATTTCCCTGGAGAAGAATTGTGCAAATAACATAGTGGCTTATCCCAAGGTTTCCTAAGAAGTTTCCCTCAATCTAGTTGAAATTTAAAGATAACATACATATATTTTGATAGTTATTCTTGGAGTTTTTAGTCTGTTTCATATGCTTATTTAAACCAATCATACCTATGCCAGTCTTAAAGATAAAGCTGATATCTAACCACTATTTCATTATTCTTTGGGTTCAAATCTTAAAATTAATCCTGAACTATTTTATTTCTGTGATGATTAAAACTGCTTATGGATATATTCATTAAGCATTTTCTATATTTAGAAATTTTTAATTAAAACCTTTTCTTCAGTGATATTTACAAACTTATTATAAAAGGTTTTCATTCTGATTATCAAACTAACCACTTATGCCCTAAATAACAAAAGCAGAAAAGGATTACTTTTTTAAAAATGGAAATTTTCAATGATTAGTAAGGACCAGTGACCATTTCCTGAAAGTCAGGCAAACTAAGATTCAATCTTTTCTTCCAAAAAGACACAACATTCAATATTTCTCTTCTCTCTTCTCTTCTCTTCTCTTCTCTTCTCTTCTCTTCTCTTCTCTTCTCTTCTCTTCTCTCCCCTCCTCCCCCTTCCTCTTCTGTCTTCCCCTCCCCTCCCCTCCCCTCTCCTTTCCTTTCCTCTCCTCTTCTCTCCTCTCCCCTTCCTTCCCCTCCTTTCTCTTCCCCTTCTCTTTTCTCCTCTATTCTATTCTGACAATAGCACCAAGAGGTTGATTATGCAAGAAAATATATGAGAGTCTCTCAGTGATATCCATTCTAAATTGTAATCTTTATCAATAATTTTCTTTTAAAGGTGTAAAAAAAAACCCTTGGCCACACTAACATTATTTTCTCCCTCATTGTCTATATTTGCCTCAGTCACATTTTTCTATAGCTACCCTGGGGTACAGGAGTGACACCTCTGATTAATAAATATCTTTATGACCAGGGACCAATACTACTTCCAAACAATGTCAAGTCTTGCAAAACATACCAGGTTGTAACCAATTCTCTTCTCCCTCTGGTTATGAGTATGGCAATTGATGAAGTCCAGGGGCACAGCAGTTGAGAATGAACTGAGTATGGTTTATTAGAAAAAAACAAAGAAAAGCTCTTACTAACTGAGAGGGAATCCAAAGAAGGATGCCGAGGAGGCACCCAGGTTCAGGGGTTCATATACATTTTGTCGGACTATTTTGATGATCATGGAAAAATGAGAAAATAAAACAATGAATTTGCTGCTTTTAACTAAATTTCTGATATCAACTTGCATTCTAGATTCCCAGGGCTTATCTTATTTTACCCAGGTCTTTGTCATTTGAAACAATATGGGTGTCTTTTTTTTATTAGCTAGGTCTATGAGATTAGGACAGACTTTTGCTGTACCCTAGTTTCCTAGGGCAGAGCCCAGTGAACCTCCCTACCTTTGAGTTTTAATTTTGCCAGTGCCTTTTTGGATTATTCAGGTTTCCTAGTTACCTATTGTTTGTCTATTGCCTGGCTTCAACTCCATAATAAGATTGTCCTTCCCCTTCTGGAAGCAAGAACCATTACCTCATGATTGAACAGAGGCTGTCCCCTAACTAAGAGCAACATCTCACCCTGGGAATGAAACTTGCCCCTCGAGCGATGTTGGCCTTCTCAGAGCTTCCCAGAACCAGCTCTGAGATCATGATTACCAAGGTTATTACCTACTCTGCTAGCTGTATAAATCCCCAACGCTTGCCTTTGTTCCTCTTTTTCTATAAAACCTAAATATAGCTACCAGGTCCTCAAAGACAGATCTTAGGTCACTGAATCTCTTTATCTGTTTCACCCCTCTACGGCCACCCTGATGAAATCTCTTTTTCTGTCCTTCACTACATCTTGTCTCTTTGATTGTCTTGGTGGAACAGGTACCTGAGCCCAATCCTTTGAACCCGCCCTCCCCCATCAGCCAGAGTATTTTCCATAAAAGTCTGGTCATAGGAGGAAACCTCCAGGGGATAAAGTACACCTTTCTTTCCTCTCTTCTTCACTAGTCACCCTTTGCTTTAAAACGTGAGGCAAGTACTGAAACAAAGACAGAAGAAAGTTAAAGACACCTTCCCCCACTCATTCATCACATACTTCCTGTAAAAATTATTTGTTTTATTACTTTAGTAAACTTATATCACCTCAATTTGTTGGTTATGTGAAAATATGTACAATTACAGAAATAAAGTCATATAGTAAGCACCAAATGGTCCAATCTTTGATAAGAAAGTCTCCATAATAGACTGTAAGTCAAGTTCCCATGGACACTTCCATGCATTTATTTTAATTTTTTGTTATGAGAAGTAAATGGGACTGACTAAAGAACACTTTTTCTACAAGAAAAATCTCCACAATTTTACCTGAGTATATTTTCCAAAAGACAGCCCGACATATAGTCCCAAAGTAAAACGACATAATTTTTGCACAAATTCTTTTTTAAAATCCTCTCTCTGATTAGAAATTTGATTGCCTTACTAAAAGAAACACTTTTATAAGAACAAAAGCAAATATGCCTCTGAAGATATCAAATATGGTAATAAGTTGTGATTATTTTTAACTACGGGTTTTGAGAAACATGAGGAATGGAATCTGCTATGGATTGGAAGTGCTCCCCAAAAGCCCATATGTTAAGGACTTGGTCATCCGTCTGTAGTGCTTCTGAGAGAGGGTGAAAATGTGAAAGGTGAGTCTTGCTGGAAGATTTCAAGTCATGGAGACAGGCCCTTGAAGGAGATACTAGAATCTGATCTCCTTTTGATCTCTGTTTTTGCTTCCTGCTTGCCATGGTATGAACAGCCTACTCCATCAAACTCTTGACATTCTGTACTAACTTACCATAGGCTCAAAGGCAATGAGCCGAACAACCATAGACTAACACCTCCAAAACTGTAAGGTGAAAGAAAAATTTCCTGTTTTTAAATTGAAGGTCTCAGATATTTTGTCACAGTGATGGAAACCTGACTTACATAGGTTCCAGTCACTTCTCTTTTGACCTAGGAATTATGCCCTGTAAGAATTACAAGGACTCCCCTCTAAATCTATGTGACTAGATAATAAACACATGTGTAAGTCTTGAAATTAAATTGGGTAATAATTATAAGGAATCTTTTTTCAGCTAAAGAATTTAACAGCAGAGTTAAAGTTTCCACTATTTATTGGAAGGAGATATAATCTGAAAGTTTAGCATAAGGGCCACCCCAAGTTTAAATGAACTAAAATATGTTCCCATTTAAAATTTTTTTTTATTTTAAAGAGAATAAAACCAAGCAAAATAAAACAGCATAAAGTCAATCAAAGCAAAACAGTGCAATTGATACAGGATTTTAAGACACGTTAATAGGAAATCAACAGTGGTTACAATAATGCCTTTTGTTGTCTTCAAAATAGCTGCCCATACCATCAGACATAGGAAAATCAAACAAAACAGAACAGAATAGAAAGAATAAAAACAAAACAATGAACACAATACAAGAGAATAATAAATCCAAAATAACTACTGTAATATATCTTGTCATCTTCAAAATAACTGCCCATGCCATTAGATACAATAAAATCAAACAAGACGAAACAGATTAAAATCAGACAAGACAAAACAGAATAAAACCAAGCCAAACAGAACAATGAAAATGACACAGGACTTCAAAATAACACATTAGGGAATAAAAAATGGCCACCACCCTCAGAAGAAGATCCCCCATAGATGTTATGTTATGCATTGGTATTCTCTAAATAGATAACCCAAGTACAATTTTAGGCCTAAAAAATAAATGAAAAACTAAAAAATACAAGCATTAAGCTGTATTTTACCTCAATAGCCATCATCTCAACCTGTGTTTCTCTGGACCAGACAGTCACTCATGGAGGGTGGGGGTGGGGACAGACTTTGGCTCTTCTTGTCTTTCAGCCCATGCACTGGGAGGGGCTGGCATCTGGTTATTCTCCCCATGGCTTGTGCATGGCACTGATTCACAGGAAGTGGCTGGCTGCTTGTTCTCCTCCCTGTGGCCCAAGAATGGCACCAACAGGAAGAGGCTGGCTTTCATTCTCCTTCCTGTAGTCCACAAATAGCACCAACTCTACAAATGAAAATACTTTTTCTTTCATGATAAGAAAAGAAAAGGTGGTATCTAATAACCCCTAGATGTGCCTAAGTCTAGTATCTATAATTGTTAATGGTCTATGAACAGCTTATTTTAAAATTGTTCTAAATATATATAAAAAAAGACAACCCAATCTAGAAAAAGGAGATTCAAATAAAATTTTATTATTTTTTTTAATTAGTACATTATTGCAATACCTAATGTTCATATTCCTTGTGTGGAGTTGGCATGCATAGAACATCTTAATTCCCCTTTTATCCCTTTTCTCTCCCTTCCCACCCAGCTCCTTCCACCTCTTGATCCCTATCATTTGAGAAAGATCTGCCTACTTCATATTATCTACCATTTATTTTGCTCTTTATTAATAATTTGAGTTTCAAATAAGATTTTTAAAGAAAGCATTTTAGTATCTAAACAATTTTATGTAACATTTGAGCTTACTGTATTGCTGAGTCATAGCAAAATTAGTGGTTATTAATCTATTTCAAAAATATATATGTACATATATGTATGTATAATACTTGTAGATATTACAGGTGTATATGACTACTAAATGCATGCTACTTTGAAAGATTCAAATCAAAACAATAAAAATCTACTTCTCCAAAATAATTCAAAACTGAATTTATAAGATATTAACATATGTAAAACAAAGCTTGATATAAAATAGAAAAGGTATTATAAAACATGGTAGGTTAAACTTTCCACATTAATTGTTCTTAACATTTATGATTCATTTATTAAATGTTAACAGCTTACAAAATTAAATAACAGCTCAAGATCAATTAATGCTATATGAATAGGAAGACTGTTTGTCTAGATACCAGTCTGAAAATGTTTGTTACATCATTATGTTTTTTGAGTTATGAATCATAATTCTCTAAATATTTAAGTTGTACTTTTGCCCAAGATGTAATGTTTATGTTTCTCTTGTCAGTGATGCCAGGTTTCCTGTTCTTTGACAAGATAAAAACATGAGCCACTCCAATTTGAGCCACAAACTAATCATTTTTAAAGGATAGTTTTAGAATATTGCTTCAAGCAGGGTTTTGCTAAAAAATAATGAGTTCTAATCTCACAGAATCTAAGTCACTAAAATGCTCACTTCTGAAAATAGAGGCAATGTGTGAATTTGCTGAAAAAGTCTGATATCTTTCATTATTGACATGTTAATTATGTTGTGTATCAATGTCTGAAATTTCAGTGAAAGGCTTATGGAAGCTCAAAGATTGATGATTGGAGTGGCAAGGAAATCAGGAAGATGCAATGTTCTTGGTGCAGAGGTTTAATCTGAGTCATTTGACTTAGGAATTTGTAATTGCATTGGTAGAATTGATTCCAGTGGTTTCATGAGTCAAGAATTTTGAGGGAAACTTGCATTATATGAAATATATGTGTCAAAGTCACTAGATAGGTACAACTATAGATGCCATATATAAGATTCATGCATAAAAGATTACATATGTAGCACAAATATAAAACATACATATTTATTATATATATATGATTTAGTAGATACAACTTGACAGTAACTCATTTAACAAAACCCTAGAAGTTCCTTTTTTCATAACAGCAGTACAATCTACCAGACATGTGTTAAGAGATAATTTTCAGAAAAAGATAAAATGATGTTTCTGCTATAGATATGAAAATGAACATGCATTACAGACTTTATGCTACTTAAGAATGTGAGGGAGCTAGAAAGATCTTCTAACTGACCAAAAAATCAAAAGAATAACAATTTGCATTGTGTTGTAGTGAGGAGCTGAAAGGAGAACAATTACACACACGACACACAATTTATAGTATTATTTAAATGGTCACCCAAGGTGTTAAATATAAACAAGTGCAGGAAATCTGTCCATAACACTAAAGATCTATAAAATTCAACTGAGAGCCTGAATCTCATGGCAATAACTTGCATGAGTTCAGCTGAAAACCTAGAGCCCACGACAATGACTCATGCAAGTCTATCCCACTGACCTGCGCTGGGAAGGCCCAAAGGTTAGCTGTGGAAGCTAGAAAGTCTATGTCAGCCAGGTGAAGGATCTGTGCCAGCAGGCCAACAATTCTGTACTGGAGCCAACAAGCAATGCTCAAAATAAGGACTCCCCTAAAAATTACCACAGCCATCCTCAGTAACAGTGAGGTCTACAGCTCCTATGACAATGAGAACAGTTGAGTATATATCAGGAAGCCAGCGTGACAAACTTCTCCAGGAGATTAAACAGCACACACCTTCCCCTCTAGAGTCAGGAAGCGATGCTCAAAGTAAAGACCAAGGCTCCCCCAAAGTGAACCACAGCCATCTTCAGCAACAAGATCCTGAGCTTCTCTGATGATAACAGCTGAGTTCATATTAGGGGAGCCAGCATGACAAGCCCTTCCAGGAGAATCAATGGCTCCAAACAACAACAACAACACTTAGGGCAATGCACAATGCTTCTCTTCCTTTCCAGGTCTCCTTTTTATGCAGGCAACAGTCCTCAGGTGGGTCACCAGCACCACACTGATTCAGTTCAGCTGGTGTATAAATTGACTACCAGTTACCAACCCACTACACATGGGGTAAAGAAATACTATGATGAGTTGTAAAAGGGAACACAAGTCCTTTTTCCATAGAAAGGAGGATGTGTGTATTACCAGTAGATACCAAAGAATTTATATATTTATCAGTTACTAACTTATAACATGTAGAGCTACAATCTAATAGTAATGAATGGCAATCTAGGGAAGATAAATAGTTTTATACTTAATATATTTTTCTGCATATGACTATTAAATAAATAATTATTACCTGATACTGATATAATTGAAATCCTCAAGTTTAAGGGAAAATATGGGCAGCCTGTACTGCCTGTAAGTAAGAACTATATCAAATATTATGTGGTTTCTAAATGTAATTTTTATAAAAATAGAAGTATATATGGTTACCCAAGATCTCTTCTCTTTCCCCATCTTTCCCATCTCGGATAAAGAGAACAACACTTGCCTGCTTACATTTCCACACTAAAAAGTACATATCTTTCCTGAATTATCATCTACCCAACTCTAACATAAGACAATCCATCATCCAGTCTTGGCAGTTGAATAATTTACTTTAATTTTCTCTATTTTCAGTCACCACAATTCCGACTCCTGTTTGAATTGCAGTCCTCTGTGTGACTCACTTTTGATAAAATTTTGTCTTATTTAGTTTAATCTAACCTAGGAGTGGATTAAGCACATAAAATTTTAATATTCCTCCTTTCAAAAGCCAAGATTACAGCAAAGTTAAAGAACTTAATTGGCTTGTATTTGCAATTCAAGAGTCAGATAATGCTTTCCTTTATAAAACAGAATGAATTTCTGTTCAGTGAGCAAAGAAGTTTGGCTACAGGGACACAAAAAGTCTGAAAAAAGTAGAACAGGAAACAAAAACCTGACTAACCATTTCAAAGTTGCTTTCCTATAAAGGTGAAAGCAGTAGAATTTCATCACACTCGCTAAAATTGACCTGTTTGAAGATGTAGTGGGACTGTTTCTCTGTTTCCTGCTGTTCTTAAGGAGTGTGTAGAGAACTTAGTTTTCACTTGGTAACATGAAACTTTAGCATGATTAACTCTATTTTTGCTTGGCCTGTTGGTTTTGGGTAAGAAATTGTATTAAAAAAATTGTCTCCTACAAGTATTATTCAGCATTCCTTATGTACTGTGCATGTGTGCATGTGTGTGTGTGTGTGTGTGTGTGTGTGTGTGCATGTGGGTGTGTTCAAGTAGGTTATTATAAGGATGCACTTTGAAAAGTAAAACCCTCTGTCCAACATGAGGCCTTACGGTCATTAAACCAATAACTTAATGGCTGGACCTCCCTATCCTCATTTAACAATCTGTCTTGAAATACCTCTCTCCATTTTCTATGAGAGGGAATGAACTTTATAAGAACATTGCACGCACAAAGAATTTTATTTCGAGAAACAATATAAGTTGCAGTGGAAATGAATAGGATGGAAGGATGGGATCAAGTGTGCAAAAATGTATCTATAGAGTGTATGCCTGTGCCAATATTTATGCAGTCCATTGACAATATTAAGGTAAATCAATTTTTTAAAAATGTGAAAGGTGCTCACCTATAGTCATGTAATTGCTTCGAACAAAATTTCTTCTAAATTGCTAAAATACTCACAAGTTAATAGAAAGGCGTCTTCCTTTGCCTCATCCTCCATCTTCACTGATTAACTGATGGCTCTCCTTGCTGTCCACGTATTGCCACTAACCAGATGTCTTTTTTATGTAGCAGAAAGCCTTCTTATCTCATTTATCAGATTCTCCTCTACTGTAAATCTTTATATTTCCTCATTTCTGGTAATAATTATACCTCGGTACTTACCAATGAATGAAGGATTACCAGGAATTAAGCACTCTAAGAAAATCTCACAAGTGTTAATGACAGTGATTTTTTTTTATTTTTTTATTTTTTTATTTTTTTATTTTTTTTTTGGTACTGGGGATCCAGCTTACAACCTCGCACCTGCCAGGCGGCTAATGTTTTTGATAGCACTACTATAACTCATTTGCAGACATTAACTTATTTACTTCTCAAAACAAAACAAAAAGACTACGAGGTAGATAAAATGTTCCCTGATTTACAAATAAGAAAATTGAGGCAATAGGGGAGAATTAATAATTTTCCTCTACAATCCATCTTTCTTAGTTGAGACAGATTGCTACGGCAACAGGCAGGTTAACAAGAGAAAAAAGCCAGAGAAGGTTAATGACATGTATATCTTATGTAAATAAGGGAGCTACTAAGAGAAATTTATAAATCTCATAAGTGTTTTGAATTGGGTGTAAATACCATTGTCCAGTGAAACAAGGAAATATATGGAGAAGGCTAGTTATGGGAAGAAGGTCAGGAAAAGCCAGTAAACAAGGGTAAACTTTGCCTTGCAGGTTTAAATTGGTGCTTTCTACAGTGATATTTTCTTTCATCCTGCCTTTCCTGCTACAGTAGGAGACATACTTACAAACAAGTTTTCCTTTACAGAGGTAAATTTCTCTCCTAGAGGACCACTTTGCTCGTCATCAAAACTTCTTTATCTGTGGTTTCTCAATATAAATACCCAAGGTAATACTTACGCCAGTAAGGCATATTTCGAAGTGACTCATTTTGGCCTCTAACAGTCATATTTTGAGGTGCCATATACTACTCTGCTAAAGGAGCAATAATATTCCACAAAATAAGAACATTCACCTAAGTAGTAAGCAGTGAAGCTGTGAAGGAAGCTAAGTCTCACCACAAAGCGAAAAAAAACAGTTACAGTCTTCAATATGAAGAAATCAGAGCTCGAAATCCTTAGGTGAATATCCTTATTTGCATTATCCAGGAGTATGTGTGAGATTTTAACTCTAAAATGACTTAAAAAAAAAAAAAAAACTAATGTCCTGGGCTCTTCCATGTGACTCAAGTACCATAAATTGTGATTGGACACCTTTATATCAGTCTCTTTGGTGATGTGGTTCCTATCTGCCTAATGATATTATATAGGAAACCACAGTCAGAATAAACAAGGGTGTCTTAATAAACAAAGGGAACCAAATAGTAGGCTGCATTAATTCTACTTCAACTTTCATTTTAATCACCGTATTCTCCAGGGCAATTCTTCAGCAGGCTGTATGAGACCTGCCCACCAGTTCCAATAAAATCTTTACAGAGTCTGTGTCAGAAACTCCTTCTTGCTCCTGGAAAGCAATTCCCCTGTCCCTCATCCAAGGAGCGTCAGCATGTAGGATGTCTGCCTGTTGTGCCTCCCTATTGCAATTCTAAGGCTTATTTCTGGAAAAAACATAGGAACAGGTTTCCAGAAGTGAGCCATGAACTATGCAGGTGCCTTAGAAACAAGAAAGTCACACATTAATTTAATAGATTATTTATTTTTCCTTTTTTCTCAAAGTTAAAAAGAATGAAGAATTTTCACAAATATGAAAACAGGATATCTAGGACAATATTCTCAAATCATATCACTGTAACAGTTATAAGATCTAAGACCCAAATGGGTTTTTGTGATCAATAAAAAACATAGTAAATAAAGAGGTAGTTATTTATTTTATTCTTATTCTAATCATGTTAGATTCCTGCCTAATCACATCTCCTTTTATAAAATTACTTCAGTTACGACATTTGTTAATGGTAAGTGATGACGCTGTCACACTTTGCACATTGCAGCTTGAGATGTGCTGGACTGTACCTGTGCTTGAGCTCAGAATCAATAGCCAAAGGTTTTCACTACAAATAAAAAAGCCACAGAAGCAAGTGGGTCACTCTGGCCTTCCTCTGCCTTCCTATGTGAATCATGGCCATAAAGAAATTCTTTGACTTTCTTCTCCTGCAGGTAGAGCACAGGACTTTGTGACAGGTGTCCTGTCCCCTACATGTGGGTAAGAAATGCTACACAAAGTGGCCAAAAGATTTTAATCTGACAGGTCTTTGCTGTATTTCCTTCCATTTATGATCCTTAGATCAGATTTTTGTCTTTGTCCAATAACATTTCTACCCTGAAATAGGGTTATTGTTTATTCATTGATCTTAAGTAGAAAAATATACAAATTTCCCTGAATTGTTGGGTCTTCATTTCTGAAGGATCCCATGCCACACAGAGCTTTTTCAACTCGTTATGCTTTTCTTTTAACCTGTCTTTTATTATATAAGGTTTGCCCATAACATTTGCAAAGAATGAGTTAAAGATACTACTTTGTTTTTACCCTATAATGATTTGGACTGGGTTAAGAAATTTGAGCACATTGATGGACAAAAGTCGGTGTTCTGTGGAAACTAGCTAAAAAACAGGCTTCACTAATTATATGTTATCTTGGAGATCTGAAGGGTATAACTAAAGACTAAACATGAAAGGTAAAAGAAGAGATTCTTTTAGGAAGGCAGTAATTAATCTCTACCATTTACTTACTCATAGTAATGTCTATCACCTTTGTTACTATTGGTGTCAGACATACGTGTGTGTGTGTGTGTGTGTGTGTGTGTGTGTGTGTCTTATCCTGTGGATTGTAGGATATGGATCAATAACTACCGAATCTACTCACTAAATGCAAGGTTCATTCTCTCTCCAGTTCAGACTCAAAAAAAAAAAAAAAAAGCTTCAAGACATTGTCAAAATCTCCTAAGAAGTTAAATTATCCTCAGTTTAAAAACACTGTTCAGTGGATCATAAGCCAGTAGATAAATATATATAGAAATCAAAAGAGAAAGTATGAAATCTGTAATTCTAATAAAATCAGAATATGGCTTGATATAGAGGAAATCAAGTTTTCACTCTATTTGTTTCAATGGAAAGAGAAAATGAAAGTAGTCAAGAAAAAGATAGAAAATGAATGAGTGGTAGATGGTCAGTAGTCCTGGGCTCAGACTATGAAGTCTCTATTCACATTCTGCCAAATGAAAAAGCAGTTCTAAAAAAGCTAAATATGCTTTGCTTTCCCGAACAGAAGGCATGGTCCCTATTTACATAGAAGAGATTAAAATATCCTTTACAGAGAAAATGTCTGATCTAGAAAAGAGACAAAAATAACCCAGAAGAGCTGAAATATACAAATGGACAAGAAGAATAACAGATTAACACAGAACAAAACTAATACACAATTTTCACTTGCTGGAACCAGAATTGTAGTGAATTGGGGCAGAAAAGAAAACAATCAGAAAGGTAGAGAAATATTTTATTTCTGTATGTTAGAGTCTAGTTTTAACCAAAGTCCTTCTGTCCAAAACAAATATAAAACCTAGTGTTGATTTTTTTCTGAAATAATCCTACTAAGTTTCTTCTTTTTGCAATCAAATAGATGAGATTTGAATACTTGTATTGCTATATTATTTGCATTAAATGAAAGTGCCTAGTCAGTAATGTCACACAAAATCTGAATCTATGTCCTTTTTGAAAGCCCAATTTAAGTAGTTAAAAGATAATCTTG